>JAOVVH010000061.1:4968535-4981121 GCA_028566435.1 Scorpiodoras heckelii | reverse complement strand
TGCTCCCTAAACACTGCACAGGGTACAGAATCCCAAGGGCTCTTCATAGGGAACTCGGTCACTAAAACGGCTCTATTCGAAACGCCCTGAAACGTCATCAACATCGGACAGCTAATTGGTTGTGTTCTACATTACAGCACTCAGCTGTATTTAACATGATAAACAACGCTGTTCAGACTCATTTTATATTCTGTAGGCACTTTTGAACTAAATGTGATGAAACGTCTATGAACTGTGGGTGATGTATTTGAACTTTTTAATGAATGTTTTGGTTGGAATGTAAACTTATTCTTCGGTTACAATGTACCGTGTTACTCTAATTGGCGAATCGATGCCTTTAATTAAACTCCAACTCTAATCATTATATCAGATGAACGAAAGACAAAAACTATTTTTTTATTAAAAAAAAAAAAGGAAAAGATGTCAATCATCTTTAATATTTCACTTTTATCAGATAAAGTCGAGTGAACAATGACGTTCAACAGTTACTCTTAAAATAGACCAGTGATAAACAGCATCAACATTTTCAATGGTCCTACGATGACGACCTGCACATACAACACAAAACACAATGTGCGTTAAAACCACGATTCATTTTTTTACAGCACTACAAATAAGCCTTGAAAGTTTGCTACCTTGCATCCTGTTATTCTACATTTAGTTAGCTACAAGCCTGCCATTTTTCACTGCTCTCCTTATCCATTAGCATCTCTAAGTCGGACTGACCTACTACAGACTCCACGGTGTCGCTGGTGGGGTAGAACGGCAGAGCGTTGGCGTTCATGCTAGACGAAGGCGCGGGGCTGGGAGGAGTCGCTGCCAGGCTGGAGGGCACGCTGGATGACAGACTGAGAGGGCTGCCCACCGGCAGGAACACGGACAGCTCCTGCAAAAGCAGATCATCATCAAGAACATCACCATTTACTAGATAAAACTTAACAAGAGCAATATAAGAACTGGAAATCTTGTTCTTCTTCTGGAAATTATGACAAAATAGTGAAAAGAAAAAACCAACAAAAAAAATAACAGTACCGGCTTGCTATGAAAACCGATTTCTTTATTGCGATGATCCATTGCATATGTCTTGTGTTTTGCCTAAAAAATGAAAACAAATGAAAAACCAAGAATTTAGGATTAAAAAAAAAAAAAAAACACCCAGAGTAGAGCGGAACCAGAAACTGGCACCTTTTCAATACTAAGAAGAAATGGGATATATACTGCAAATGACAGAATGTTGCATACCCTCACCGTCCACTTTAATAGGAACACCTGCTGATTTACATAGTAAATCCATTCAGCCAATCATGTGGCGGCAGAACGGTGCATAAAACACGCAAGACACGGGTCAAGAGCTTCGGTTAACATCAGAATGAAGAAAAAAGTGTGATCTATATGACTGTATAGACCCATGTCAAGGATGTTGGTTTCCAAATGGGCAAAAAAACATTGAGCAAGTGTCAGTTCTGTTGGTGGAGACGCCTTGTTGATAACAGAGATGGGAGGAAAATGGCTAGAAAAATGGTTTGACCTGGCAGGAAGGATACAGTAACTAATATAATCACTCTTTGCATCCATGGTGAGCAGAAAAGCACCTCACAAGAACATTTAACCTTGAGGTGGATGGACTACAACAGCCGAAGACCACATCAGGTTCTTCTCCTATCACTCAAGAACAGTAATCTGATGCTATCCTGGGCACAGACTTGCCCAAACTGGACAAGTGAAGATTAGAAAGATAGAAAAAATATACCCGATCTGATATTTGATGTGGACATTAACTGAAGCTCTTGGCCTGTTATCTGCATGGTTTCGTGCACTGTTCTGCTTCCACATGATTCCCTGATTGGATAACAGCATGAATGAGCAGGTGTAAACGTGTTCCTAATAAAGTGTACAGTGAGAGAAGTCTAAGTGTATATAAATCTGAGCCTGACCTCACAAGCTCGTATGACTTCCACAAACAAATAACTTTTCATTTCTTTAAATATATACCTGAACAGGATATTACTGAACCCTTCTCCATACCTGATCCTCCCGCTCAAAGCCCGGCGCTTTCCCATAACCCCCCTCTCCTGCCCAGATGGAATTGAGCGGATCCAAAATGGAGGTCTCTTCATAGAGAATCCTTCCCAGAAGGCTATGCTCGGTGTTGTCGGTCATTACTGAAGCGAGGGCTGAGGAGGGAGAAGAGCTGCATTCTGGGAAAGGCTGATCCTCGCCGACACCCGCTTCTGGAGAAAATGCCCAACAGACCTCGTTTACACACTTCATCAAAACACAGCCTAGTATGTGTTTATGAAGCCATGGATTTCATTCTTCCTATAGGTTCTCTGTAGGCTGATGTGACGTTACACACTCTGCTCAAGCTGTAATCAGTGTAATGACTGCAAAGTTCTTACTCTCCAGGTGGGCGAAAGCACAGAAAGGCCCTCTGGGGCAGCTGCCACTCTGCTGCATATCATTGCATTTGCTGGATTTGTAGATCTGCACAGAGAACCAGAGCTCATTAGACAGGCTAAATGAGCAAACACACTGACCTTCACAATGGTCTTGGAATTAGCAATAAAATATTTTTTACATTTCATGGTATTCTATGTTACGTATTAAAAAGTTCTGCTATACCTTTTGCCCGTGTCAGTCTAGTAAAACAGACTTAAAATATATATATTTCACAAAACATGGGCTTAAACACTCTGTTCAGAATCAATATCCTTTCCTATGTCTCAAATGAACTCACTGGAATGGTACCCCTCCACTCCTATGTGTATATCTCCACCTAGTGTGCGAGTATCTCCGCCCACGGCTTGAGAACTGCATTTGCGAATGGGGCTAATGCTGCTAATTTCCCCTGAGCATTAAGTCAAAGTTAACTAAGGATAATTAAGGAAAATGCGCTTGCTGTTGGCAATACAGACCAACACACAGTGCTATATCGGCTCCCAGCCTCAGTGGACAGAACAGCTGAGTGGATAAACTTTATCTTTGATCTCCTGAAAGCCAGTCAGCAAAAACCTGTACATGTGTACTTAAAAACGTTGTGCCTAACTGCCTAAACTCACTCCTCGAGCATCTAGAAGTCGTCATACAAACCTTTTTTGTACTCCATGTACATCGTAAACCATTGAATATAAAAACAGCCAGTCTTGACACGTCCAAAAATGGCGGATTAAGACCCCAGGGAAATGGATGACCTGTATTGTGAGGCAATGTGTATAAAAGGTCTACGTTAATGTATCTTTTTAAGGATGTTGCTTCAGGACTGGAGTACTGTACCTCGGGGTGGAACTGCTGCTCTGTTCGTGTGTGACAGTACTGGCAGCTCTCGCCGCTCTCGCACTTACTCGGGTCACCCCACTCATCGCTGTGCTTCACTGACGGACACGGCAAGGCCCTGCACACGTAAACAAAAGACTCAAGCAAGTGTGCACGCTATATTTTAAAAAATTACAAAGCAACAAATATTTTTACATCACAGATCCCAGGAAACTATGATCAGTATTTCTGAAAAAAATAAAAAACAAATAAATTCAGACCAGTGTACACTACATTCGTTCGTTTTTCTTTTCCAAATGAAAATGGGAAAACAACAGGTAACAGCTTTTTATGTCGGTTTTGCTAGCACACACACAGCAAAACAGGACTTTTTTCAAATGAAACGTTATGAAATAAGTCAAACGCTGACTTGTTTTTAATGGCTAATTAGTCTAGAAATCACAATGTCGAAATAAGATAAGACTTTAGTCTTTATTCTGTATTTCTCCTTTGCGGTGCATGTACCTGTACTTGTGCTTGTGAGGGCAGCGCCTGCGGTCTTTGCTGTTGTGATAGTACGGGCAGGCGTAACCTTGGCGACACAGACGGGGAGGCTTTTTACACAGCTCAGTCTTGTAATGTGACAACACGTAGCTGTTATCTGTAGACACCGAGTAAGAGAGACAATCACGATCCCACGGTTATTAAAGTTACTCAGATTATTACTGATCGGGAATTTGATTTAATTCGGAAATTCAGTATCTCGAACAACAAATAGCCTACGAGTAATGTGAGATTAGACCTAAAGATCACCTGATACAGGAAAAAATCAGGAACAGGAAGTGCTACAGGTCTAATAAGTAGACAAAGTTATATCGTACACGTTCACTATGGGGATCGGTATATAGGAATATATTTTACAGTTTATAAAACCGACTGGTTAACTCAGTTGGGGGTCCTGACCCTGCCATCGCGGCTCCTCACTCAGCGTCTTCTCTATGAGAGCAGCGCTGGCCACCAGTCCGGATTGTCCATCCCCGACTGCGCTGTCCATTAAACAGGATCCAGTCTGAGCCTCAAGAGCCTGGACCTCCCTGCAAGACACACATTTACATCATGAGCTCAACACCCAGAGCCTGAACCTTCGGTCTAAGAAAGCTGTGTTATACCTGATATCATAGACGGGAGATCGCAGATCGTGAGAGCCGTGAGCAAAGGCACAGTGAGGGCCATTTTTACTGCAGTGGCCTTTCGTATCCGTCTCGTGAATACAAGAGCCGGTCTTGTAGTATCGCAGGTGGTAGCGCCGCTCTGTGTCTCCGGCTGTCCGGTGCAGGAAAGGACATCTGGGTGCAAACAATTCAAATCAAATGCTCGTGGTAAGAGATAAAGAGCTGAGATACGAGAGCCTCACTGTGCAGAAGATCTGTGTTTAGGCTGTAACATTATTAACTACCATCAATTATTCTTAATATCATTTTTTTCCCAATGACTTTTTTCCATGAACAGTTTCAGTATCACTTTCTCACTGGTACAGACGAGTAAATCAGCCTTATACGTGTAAAAACATCAACACTATGTCATTAGAGATTTATTTGCAATGCTCAACATTTATACCCTGTATATCATCTAAACCCTAACAATAAACATTCATCCATTATAAGAGCAGCAGGATGATTAAAAAAAAAGAGAACGTACCAGAATTTTTCCACCTAATCTCCTTCCATCACATCTGTAGCTCAATAATGAGTGACAGTATTTTAAGCAAAATGGTTCTCTGGACCAGGAAAAGAAGTGAACTGGTTTACCCTTCAAACTCACTTACAGTGGAAGTCAGGATTACAAACACTAACAATAAAGATCAGACTGATCGGAAAGAAAAATTTACCAATGCTGTATTTATACATTTTATCTCAAGTTATACAATATAAAGCAATTAATGTCACTTCATTTTTGGGTAACCATGCAATAAGACCCATATAATAATAAAAACAATAATAATAATAATAATAATAATAATAACAACAACAACTAAATAATAATAAAAACAATAATGATAATAATAATAATTATTATTACTACTATTGTTCAATAATAATACAATTATTTTATACTATTGTTTAATAATAATAATAATAATAACATATACTAGTGTTTGATAATAATAATACAATTGTTAGACAATTGTTTAATAATAAAAATAATAATTTATACTATTGTTTAATAATAATAATAATAATAATTTATACTATTGCTTAATAATAATGATAATAATAAAAATATTTTATACTATTGTTTAATAATATTATTAATAATAATAATAAAAAAGCAAATTCATTGCTTCCAAACGCCCCACATTTTGCCAAAAATTAATAACTGACATACTTTTATCGCATTTTACAGCACTGAAGTTACACAATATAAAGCAATTCCTGTCACTTTATTTTTTGGGTAGCTTTGCAATAAGATGCATATAAATAATAATAATAATAATAATAAACACAAATTCATTGTTCCCAAACACCCCACATTTCACCAATCTCAAATTTGCCAATTTTTTATTGTATCTCATTTTCCAGCACTCCCGGTCACTTTATTTCAGGGTAGCCAAATTATCATTATTATTATTGCTATTATTATCAAGAAGAGGCACTATATTATTATCCCTTATAATTCTCCCTCTTATTATTATTATTCCACACAATTATGCAATTAACACAGCCCGAACTGCTGAACGTAGAGACACAGCTCAGCTCAGACACCTTTGTCTATCTATCGATTTATCTTTTTTTTTAAAATAAACTTAATTAAAAAAATTTAAATTTCCCAGTGGGATAAATGGATGAATGAGGACCACGTGCAGTCCCCATTAATGCTAATGCTTTCAGTGCTCTTCAAGTGCTACGTATTTCCTTCAGGAATGCTAATCTAGCGGTTATTATTATTATTATTATTATTATTATTATTATCATTACTACAAATTCTTAGCTCGGAAAAATCTCAACATTTTGCCAATGTCATATTTGCCAATTAAAAAAAAAAGTATTAATAAATGACACACCATAAGTATTTTTTAACCCCTTACAGTTGCAAACTGTGGAAAGTCCACAAGCCAGTTTCTGTTACTAATAATTGCATTATAACTGCTATAAACGGTTATTCCCTCACCAACTTCTCTTTTCTCTCGTTTCAAGTTTACATGATTCACTGTGTAAGTTGTTACTACAGAAACGACAACCCGTAAAAATAGGCGCGTTAAGAAATATAAACCTGAGCTGGAACTACTGGGACAGCT
Organism: Scorpiodoras heckelii; assembly: GCA_028566435.1. NCBI lineage: Eukaryota > Metazoa > Chordata > Actinopteri > Siluriformes > Doradidae > Scorpiodoras > Scorpiodoras heckelii. Next base: position 4,974,574 of record JAOVVH010000061.1, on the reverse strand, counting down.
GGAAATATAGAAAATTAATCAACACCTTATGACCAATCAGAAGCTGGGATTCAGCAGTGCTTGTGGATGAACAGATTAAAAAACTTGATTCACAAACACCACTGAGTGGAAGAGTTCATGAATTGTTTGCGATTTACAAAAAATAGGATTTACATAAATTTACTGAACCCCCCACGCCCTCCCCCCTTAATAAGTGCCCTTTAAAAGTGACTTCCTTTGTAAGTGAATCTGTAATAAACAAGCTTTCTGTGCTTTTTCGCAAGGCAAATATTTTGTCCACAGTATGCACATGTGTACTACAGTTGCCATGGAAAGGGGTTAGACTGAAAAACCCTGGCGTGTTCCTTTAAAAACAACACATTTGGGAGTTTCCCAAAAGCATCCTACCACAAAGAGCAACGTAACATGGACAGTTAGGCTTAACACCACCCTGCTTTTTTTGGGAGCCTGAGCTCAGATTTTGCCCAAATCAGTGACCTCGAGAAGGGCGGCGGGGTCGTTCCTGTTCTTACTCGTCTCCGTCGGGGCAGGTGCCCGTGCCCTCGTCGTACTTGGTGCAGTAAACATCGGGACTGTAGTTAAATGCTCCGTCTCGCTTGCGGATGGGTCGTCGCCGTCTCTGGTTCAGGAAGTGCCAGTGGAAGCAGGTGAAGGGTCGATGCTGGGTGCACTTGTGCTGCACAAACAGAGGACACTGCTCCGTCCTGAACTCCTTCAGATACCTGAGGGGGTTAACCAGGAGGCGGGGCCAACACACACACACATGAATATGCAAATAGCGGCACAGAAACGTTTCTTTTTTTACGGTTCATATGGTGCCATGTTACTGCCAAAAGTCGAGAGTAGGTCTGCACGATTAATCGTATTTTTATCGTTATCGCGATGTGAGGTTTCACAATTAACACATCGAAAAAGCCACGATGACGCCTTGAATAAAATCCTGAAATTGCATCACCTGCGTGCAGAAACAGACGGAGCTCTTCACGCTGCAGACTATGCTCACGTGACGTAACTAGGCAGGAGGCAGAGCGAGGTGAGGAAAACAGTCAACACGCATCAGTCACTGATACTAAACTGCTGTCTCGCGCTTAGATATATCCTGCTCTCGCACGATCTTGCTCTCCTTTTATTTTATTATGCTCTCGCGCTCTGATTTTTCACCGCTAGAACGCTCAAAAAGTTGTCAGCCAATCAGAAAGTAGTATCTGATTTTGACCAATTAAATTGTTCCTGCAGTTTAACATGTCCTCTACTGTGTACAAACTTAAACACGCAGTTTTTATAACATTTTAGAGGACAATATCTATTTATTTACTGTATATACAGTGTTTTATAGTTATCAACAAGCACTTCGAGGAAAAAAAGCAGCAACTCCTCTTTTTCTTATAATTAAACAAACACTATAATTTATATACACACTTTCTTATTAACTGCTGTACTTAATATCTTTGAGAAAGAAAGAAGGAATGAACGTAACCTTTTCTACTGTAAATCTCATGTCATTTTAGATTTTATTTAGCGCTGAATAAACCTACAAAATAGCTGGAATTATTCTGGATTCATTACACAGTAAAAACCAAAAAAATTCTCTGCTGATCAAAGAGACTAAGTTTCTCTATTTTAATTATATAATATAATGGTGTTTTACATCGATATCGGGAAGTTCAACAATGTTATCGCACATCGCATTTCTTGTCCATATCGTACACCCCTAGTCGAGAGCACATTATATTGAACGCGAGAGCGCGATCCAGGCAGCCGTCGCGGATTTTCTTGGCTCGCGTGCAAAACATACATGAGCTCACTCGTATTTTCTCTGCTCTCGCTCACATACAAAACTGCTCTCTCGCACACAGATACGTCCTCTTCTCTCGCACGAACCTGCTCTTCTTTCATTCGGTGAAGAGTCCGGGCTCGGCCAAACGCAACCCGCGAATCTTTACGCTCTCGCACGCTTTCACTATTTCACCGCAACAACACTGCCGAAAGCCGTCAGCCAATCAGAAAGAAGTATCCGATTCTGACCAATGAAATCGTTCCTGCTGCTTAACACCTCCTGTACCGTGTACAAACTTATACACGCCGTTTTAACGACATTTGAGAGCACGAGATCTATTTATTTACCGACTCTTTAACGCATCGCGAACAATAAAACATCATCCACATAGAGGGGTGTATCGGCTTTTCCCCCTCTACAAATCAATACAACATGCATGTAAGGTATGTATGATAATAACAAACTAAATCTATATTTATTTATATTTACATCCAGAGGGGGAAAAAAAAAGTCAACACACTTTCTACATGGGTTTTATTTTACGCAATACGTTAAAATCATATCGGTAAATAAACAGATCTCGTGGTCTAAAATGGAAATATAAATATAGAGTTCGAATGTAAATATGAATAAATGTAGATTTAGTTAATTTGTTCACTGTATATTACACACCCATAACCACGCCCCCTAGGGGTAATATAATTACTTTTAACATGCAGGCATGTGGGCGTGTCTGATTTGCATATCATGCATATTCATAACGCGGCCAAAGCGCGGCAATATTCATACACCGTTTTTTTTTTTTTTTTGACATTTTAAAATAACGGTACATACATTATTATTGTTATATAGTGCTCATTTTTATATGATATATTTAGTTGATTTTTAATGCCTTAAGTGCATTCTATGACCTTTTTAACAAACGAAGGCTTCGCTTATAAAGCTAATAGCGTTAACTTACTAGGATAACTAGCGACGAATTTTAAGCTAGCACCCGTCCTGCAGCTAAATGTATCATAAATGCGTTAAAAGGCGGCTCTATTTAATGTTTAATTAAGGTATGAAATGATTACAGAGCGCAAAACGACAGCAGTGAAACAAACACGGTTAACTAGCACTCAATGTTTTGCTAGCGCTAGCTAGCTAACTTCGAGAAACTTGCTAGCTTGCGTTCTTTCGGGCTGAGTTCCAATCGGATGCGTGGAGGACGTCAAGGGCACTACGTAGGGCACTGAGTACCTTTAGGTCAGCCGGATGTAGGCCACCTATGTAGGCAGTACGGAGTGATTTGGGATTCTGTCTGTGTCGCAGGCCGTAAAGACGACCAACAGGACAGACAGATGCTATTCTGTTAACAATGCTAGTTAACTACAGAGCCGTTTCCGTGTACGTGTGCGTGTATCTGTACGTGTGCGTGTATCTGTATACTACCGTTCACGTACGTGTAGTGCTGCGGCTTCTCGGTCTGCGCGTGCAGCGCGCTGGCGGGAGAAGACAAAGGCGGTGAAGAAGAAGAGGAGCAGGAGGATGAAGGTCCGAGGTTGCCTGCCGACGCACTGGGCTGTACAGGCGGTCTGGACATCTTTATTTATCTGACACAAATCACCGCCATCAGACTAGTTAACTAGGTTGAAAATGTTGAGCTCGGGAAGTCTGCTTTCTTTTTCGATGTGCGCATGCGCGGAGTGTACTTCACCCCCTTTTTTTTTTTTTACTTCCGGGCGCATTTTGATGACGTTGATGAAAAATGGCGACGTAAAAAGTCTGAGCTGTTTCACAAATAAACACGTCTTTATTCTGCAAGGATAACTTTGTGAACTAATTACGAAGAAAAAAAACACCTAATAATAAACAATTGAGCCTTATATTGGTGTGCAGAGAGTATGTGCAACGTGTTAAACTTTAATACAGCCTATACTCTTGATCTGTAGTAAACAACTGTCTTTCTGCAAGAAAGAATATAACAGCACATTCCTGAGACAAACTAATAAATAAAAAATAATAATAATAAAGAAATAAATATCCAACCCAAGTGATGCAGTGAATTAATTAATTAATTAATTAATAGATTTTTTTTTGAAAATTCCAGGTTTTACAACTATCCCATTTTTTTTATACATTTTTTGTCACTGTGCTTGCACACAGCGAAATTGAACTTCCGCATTTAACCCATCCGTGCAGTGAGACACACTAGGGGCCAGTGAACACACTAGCCAGTGCCCGAGAAGCCATTGGGGGTTAGGTGTCTTGCTCAAGGACACTTCATCCGAGTCTACTTACTTTCTGTCGACGGGAATCGAACCCGGGACCTTCCGATCACGGGGCAGACACCCTAACCACAAGACCACGACTGTCCCTCAAGTCCCATCGAGCGACACTGTAAACTAAATTTCACAAACCCCGTCATGGTGTGTTTATTTCTCTCTCACTCATTATCTTAACCGCTTATTCCTGTTTCCAGGGTGACGGGAGAGCCGGTGCCTAGCCGGCAGCATAGGGCGCAAGGCAGGACCAACCCTAGACAGGGTGCTAATCCATCGTAGGGCACACGTACACACACATTCATACACACACTCACACACTAGGGGCAATTTAGAGACACCAATTAACCTACTATGCACGTCTTTGGACTGTGGGAGGAAACCGGAGTACCCGGAGAAAACCCACGCAGACACAGGGAGGACATGCAGACTCCACACAGAAAGGATCGAACCCGGGACCTTCTTGCTGTGAGGCGACAGTGCTAACCACTACACCACCGTGCTGCCCGGTGTGTTTATTTAATGAACATAATCCAACTTTCTGTCTACTTACTTTCTGTCTACTTACCAGGGCCCTGAACCAACAAAACACCCCAGGACCACATGGAGGTGCCGTTCATTACAGGTCACAGTTAAGTCTGTCAGGTTTAAGGGAGCAGTAGAAGCAATTATTCAGAACAATGGACCAGCAGCAGTAGCAGTTTGGACATTTTAACTACAAATTGAATGCACCGCTTCTCTTTTGTCACACTTTTTCCCCAACTAAACAGTGCCAGATTAAACCCTGTGGAGATCCGCAGGCAGTTGAAATGTCGGGGTAGCGACACCAACCCCAAACCACCCCCACCCCCCACGCGCCCCAACACACACAAATGATCTCCTGATACATTTTGAACTTTACCAACCAACAATTTTCATTCATTATCTTAACCGCTTATTCCTGTCCCCAGGGTCACGGGAGAGACAGCGCCTAGCCAGCGGCACAGGGCACAACACAGGATCAACCTTAGACAGGGCGCCAATCCACCATAGGACATTCATACACACACACTCACACACTAGGGGCATTTTAGAGACACCAATTACCGGTAACCTAATACGCATGTCTTTGGACTGTGGGAGGAAACCAGAGTAAACCCACCCAGACACTGGGAGGACATGCAGACTCCACACAGAAAGGACCCAGAGCACCCCACTCCAACTGAACCCGGGACCTTCTTTGCTGTGAGGCGACAGTGCTACCCACTACTCGCTGTGAGGCGACCCATGCTACCCACCCATTAATAAAAAAACTAAGTCTATGGTTTATGTGCTTTACGTTGTTAATACGTACATCCAAGCCAATCTCTGTATACATAAAACATAATTTTAAAACATCCCACATTTTTTGGTTAACCTTCATTATTGGGTCTAAAAGGTGTTGTGTTTCTATTTCATTATGTTTATTTATTATGTGAAGCACTTATTCCTTTTTTTTTTTAATATAGCACTTTATAAAAGAACACTCCTCTGTGACCTGCATTTGTTGAATCTGAGGGAAAAAAGAAGACTGAAAGCATGCAAACAAATTGGTACTCATGTCACGTTCATATTTTATATACTTTATCTTATCATACATTTCACCTTTTTCTTGCTTACACAGACGGTTTTTTTTTTTACACTTGTCTTTATCCTCTCCTCACAAATTTCTTATGACAATAAGTACTATATATGTAATAAAACCATCTGACCAGTTCAGACTTTTCATTCTTATTTTTTACTAAAACATCCAGTTAAAAAAAAACTTGTGATCTGGTTACTGCAAGGGTAATGTACTCACAGGTCTTCATTTTCACACACGGGCGTGTGGTAATCAATGTGAGGCCACAGAGATGAGTTATCTTTGTGTTTCATATGTAGAAAGACATATTTTGTGCTAAATTGTTCCACCACCAAAATAATTATGTGTTCAGAGGTGATCAGTCAGTTATTGTACATTAATCATAAATAACAGAGGCTCGT
>JAOVVH010000061.1:4840013-4850142 GCA_028566435.1 Scorpiodoras heckelii | reverse complement strand
CTTATCCCAATTTTTGCATCCCTGTGCACAAACTTACAAATCATGTTCTTAAGTGTTTTATTAAATCTTTAAACCACCCCTTCCATTTGCGGATGGTAAATGCTGGTACAAATCGATTTAATCACCAATAGTTTGTACAGCTTGTGAACTGTGCGTAACATTAATGAGGTGCAGTGGTCTGTCAGGATCTCTTTTAGGATCCCGACCCGGGAAATTACACTGAAGACTGTTGCGAGGTGGCACTGCTTCCGGTTATCTCGTTGCGTAGTCCACAAGGACTAATACAAAGCGGTAGCTGCGTGGTGACCATTCTAATGACCCAACAAGGTCCATGCCAATTCTCTCAAATGGGACCTTGATTAATGTAAGTGGGTGTAACGGCACTTTTTGTGGCACACCACCCGCAAACATACCCACGAATGCCTGGCCAATAGAAGCAGGCCACAAGATGGAAAAGTGTCTTATCCTGTCCTAAATGTCCTGCCATAGGATTGTAATGAGGAACAAACAAATGGGTGGTCACTTCCTTGGTGTGAGTGTCCTGTGTCATTCTGTATAGTCTATCTTTAATAAATGCGAAGTACGGGTAGGATAGTATGCCGTTGGGCAGAACCTTTTGACTATCGATTACTCTCACTTGGTCAAAGGCATGACGAAGTGTCTCATCGCGTGTCTGCTGTAGTGGGAAATTCCCAACAGGGAATTCCCAGAGGGAGGGGGGGAGTAGACCCTGCCTCTGCCTCCGTGTCAGTCTGACACTGAGCTGACGTCAACGAAGGAAACTCCTCTTCTCTCTCCAGCGCTGCACACATCCTACGCTGCGCTGCTTTTGTGCAGGACACATCTGTGCAAATTCCGCTTAACAGGTTTATTAAACCCTGGCCAACTGGTACCCAGAATTAGTGGATGGGAGAGGCGAGGACTAACTGCTGCCTCGATGCTATGCATTTCTTCCCGGAACAATATTGTGACGGGAACTACAGGATATTCGTGAATATCCCTGTGCACACATTTAACCATCACCTTTCCCTTCACCCATTGTGCATTCTTCCATGCCCCACCTTGAACCAGGCGGTGAATTACAGTTTGATTGCACCCAGAATCCACCAAGGCCTGGTGTGTACCCCATTGTACGCTTACCAGAATTCTGTATGTCCTGGCTCGATCTGGGGTGGCCTGTGGCATGTCATGGATCTGGACCAGTGCTCCAACCTGTATCATGGCACACTATTCCTGGAAGTGCCCAGGGTTGTCGGTTGTCGGTGCCCACACCTGTGGACCCGACAAAGGAGGGATGCTGGAGGGTTGGAGAATCCAGTCACGGGCACGCAGGTCTGGTTTTGGGGAGTCGGCTCCTGCTGCCGCAGCACCAGGACCAGACAAGAAGGGAGGGGAGTGAAGGCAAAGGGGAGGGGAGAACAGTGAGAGAGAGAGGGAGAGAGAGAGAAAGAGAAGAGAGTGTGGGGGATTTGTTCATATTAATGTTTGCGAGTAATTTGACACATTTAACACAGAAAAATATACATAATTAACACAGATGTGTCTTGTGACATTGTCTGCCAACAAACTGAATCATCCTGGTTGAAGGCTCAAAAGACAACAATGGAGTTTTAGCCAGAAAGTTTCCCACTAAAAAGTTGTTTGATCCATCTTTGGAGAAAACAAAAGCAATCTGCACAGTTGCAAAGCTGAATGTAATTTCCAGAGACGTAATTTATCTTTCACACATCACCTCAAAGCAAAACACTGTATTTGTACTTCTGGCCACATTATCACATTTACTAGCAATAGTCTGCAGCCAAGTTTCAGAACAATTTGCCTTTGGGCTCAACAAATATGTGTCAAAAACTGTTTTTACGACATAGCTGTGTGTGTAAATTACAAAATCCAATCCCCATTAACACATCTGTGATAATTACGCTTGCCTACAACGTATCAACATGTGGCCAACTGGCAGCAAGTGTTAAACTAACACTTTAACATATGGGCCTGGGTTTTGTTATTATTTGTTATTGCATATACAAAATATGTCTTACAAGCCAAAAGTCAGTTTTAATGGCCTTGGTGGCTTTATTGGAAAAAGGTAAAGTTAGAATGATGCTATTAAACAATAATATTTGAATTATATATACTCCAAATGTCACCATTAATTACGTATTATAGCAGAAAAGGGGAAAAACATCACCAACAGTAATGGAAAGTAATCAGGTGATGTTACTTTAAAATTGTGATACTTGGGTTAGGTTGCTGACTATTTTTATCAGGTAAATAGTAATTATATCAGAATACATTTTTAAACTAACCCCCTCAATCCTGAGTATATCTTATGTCTGGCAATAAGATGTCTTTCATTTCTTTCACAATTTTGATGATTTCTTTTAGATTCAAGATTCAAGATTTTTATTGTCATATCACAGAGTACAGGGGTACATGTGAGTGAAAAACTTGGGTGCAGGTCCCACTGTTAAAATCAGAAGTTGGAGTTCATCTGAAGCAGATCCATGAGGTGCTGCACTGACCACCCCAATGGTGAGAAGAAACAGCAAGCTTTTATTGGACCACTGGTTCCAGAACAGTTGTCTTTTTCAATTCAGTGGGTTCAAGTTTGTGTGTTCTTTGCCTATCTTTTCTTTCAGTGTCATGAGGGAGGGGCCAGTAAAGCTACCTCTTGTGATGAAAATTGTCCTGATATATTGATTAAGATATCACTGATAACCTGTGAGAGAGAAAACAGAAGTTAACCTGAAGCCACCATTTCTGTGTTTCCATATAAATGTTTACAAAGTTTTTAATTCTGCACTAAAATCTGTCTTTTTGTTGGTACTATAGCCAATCCTCCCACCAGCATGTTCTTGGAAGGTGAGAGGAAACTAGAGAACCCACAAGAAACCCACACAGAAACAGGGAGAACACCTCTCATAAAGAACCATTTTGTTTTATTTTCTCAGATTTTATTAGAAACTCCATGTCCAGAAAAGTTGGGATACTTTCTAAAAATGCAACCTCCCCCCAAATGTAATTTGTTAAATCACTTGAACTTTATTTAATTGATAAAAGTACAAAGAAAACAGCGTCAGTGTTTTCACTGACAAACCTAATTGTATTTTGTATTGTGATTTCACGAGATGCATGCTCTGTAAAAGCGCAAGGCTGTGATTGGTCCACGCTACACCATTTCCAGTACTCCTCTTTTCCAGTTTGTTCCACATACAAGACTGCAATTTTTATATTCTTTAATTTAATAATTAATTAATTTAATGTATGTAAATAATTAATTACTTTTAATTACATTTAATGTATTTATTTAATGTAATTTAATTTTTAATTACTTTGCGGCGCATATGACCTCGACGCAGAACTAAACAGAAAATGACAGCGCCGAGGCGACCGCTTTGTCTTTGTGTTGACATTCACCAAGGTTTTAGTTAGAGATGTAATAATAGGGATGTGCTGTGAACGTGCCTCTGAGTTATATACTGTTCAAGTTCAACGTGAGGGTCAAGAAAGTCAGTCTACAGAAGTGCATTCTTATATGTATTAATTTTTTAGATGTCATTATTTGAGAATCACTGTTAAGTTGTTAAATATTCAAAGAACTACAAGCAAGTTTGACAATCAACTCATGTCTTTCATGTTTCTTCTCAGGTTCATCGGGCGAAGGCAGGGTACACCATGGACAGGTCGCCAGTCCATCGCATGGCCAGATTCTGTCATGTTTCTATCCATTTTTATGTATTGCATTGTACTGACTAATTATGTATAGAATAGAAGTTTAGAATAACTTTCCACTAAGTTGGACCAATGTAATTAAAATAAGAAAAATCAACACAGTTTACTGCATCAATTTTCGTACAATAAGTTGGACTAGTGTAAGTAAAAAAGGTCAAATCAACACAATTTACTGCATCAATTTTAGTAAAATAAGTTGGACAACATAAGTAGAATAAGTTAAAGTAACATGCCTCATTAGCTTTAGAAAAACTTTACACAACATCAGCAAAATCAGTTACATCAACACTACTAAATCATGTTCAGATAACCTTAAAGATTTGAGTTGGAATTGTGAGAACACGTTAAGTTTAGCCAACTAAAGTAAATTATGTTGGATAAACCAAACTGCCTTATGCTCATAGAAAGTGACTCAATTGTGTTGAAATACTTTCCATATTTCAATTAATTGAACCAAATTTTTTTTTTGACTATGCAAAAAGGGATCCATATATTAATTTTGTTTTCTAGGCCTGAAGTCACCTGAGATAGACTGAAAGACAGTGGTCAGATGAGTCCACATTTCACAGACACTCCACAGACTGTTTAGCAGCTCAAGTCTTGTATACAGCAAAATGGGAAAAATTTTACTTGGAAAACTGCAACAATTAGTATCTTCAATTCCCAAATGATTAAAAAGTATAATTAAAACATAAAAAGGTGATGTGGCCCAGTGGTAAACATGCCTCTGTCCCAACTTTTTTGAGTGTGTTGCAGGCATCAATTTCTGAATATGTTTATATTTAAGAAATAGAATTAAGTTCATCATTAAAAACACTGAAAATGAATTGCGGATTTTAGTTTTTACTGCATTCTAGAAAGCGTCCCAAACTGGTATGTTATATTGTTACTATGGTAAAACCATAATGCTATGATTTGAAAAAAGGAGAACATCTGTATGCACCCCGTGTTATGCTGTGTGGTTAATATAGTCACCTATAATTCAATTTTAAAAAGTATAACGTCGTTATGTACTGTGTATTTTGCTATGTGGTTACTATGGTAAGCCATAAACATACTTACAAAAGGGGATAATTTCTTTATGCACTCTCCATTCATTGGAATTCCTTTATAGGTGTGTTTTTTCTGTCTGAGTCACTTTTTGTGCTAACATGTCTGAAGCAAGATGCTGTACAATTACTTGTATAACAGGGGTTATAGTTGTACTGCCAGTCATACCTATGCTTTGTCACAATCTTGCAAACAGTTGCTAACAATTAGTGTAGATATTTCAATGTTGAACATGTAAGAGAAATACCTGCTAAACTAGGCATTATTTAAACAAATTCTCTAAACAACACTAAATAGATAATATACCTGCCCCAGCTGAGCAATGTGTTAGAGATCAATGGTGGTTGTATGGTTCCAAAAGATTAGTTAGATATGCCAGAGCCAAATGATTCATAGATTTATATGCCGTTAGCCAAACTTCATAGTTGTAATGAAACTTATATAGGCAGCCAGTATACATTTTATAAAATTAGAGTGATGGGATCAGAAATATGTGAGATGCAGCACTGGGAATAAACTGAAGCATATTTAAAGAAATATCTTGAGTTTATAAAAGTACTGTTTATTCTAGCTTCTCAGCATTGTGTAGTGAGGGCATAGGTTTTACTCTAGTGATATTTCTCAAGTCATGTAACAAATGTTATTTATATATGAATCAAATGATAAACCAGCATCAAGTCTTATCTGTAGCTTTTGGACTGACATAACATTTATCATGCTCTAAGGTGAAATTAGTGACTTTATTGCAGGGATACTTCAGTTTTATAAGGGTTTAGGAGTTGCATGTTTCTAGTCATCCATGTGTTAGTGTCTTTTACTTTAATCACCTGTATAGAAGTAGATATCAACATTATGTTTGCAGATTACATGTGCCACTGGCTGTACTGTGCCTTTCAAAAATATTTACACACCTTGGTGGTTTTTCCTGTTTTGCTGCATTACAGCCTGAAATTATAATGGATTTTGCTTGGTTTTTATGTAAAGGACCTAACAAAATAGTCCAAATTTTTGAAGTGGGATGATATGTGGCACAAACCCAAGACTTTCCATCACCCTGAGAACACTATTCCCATAGTGAAGCATGGTGGTGGAAGCACTGTGCTGTGGGGATGCTTTTCATCAGCAGGGATTGGAAAACTTGTCAGGATTGAAGGAAAGATGGTATTAAAAACAGCACAATCCTTGAGCAAAACCTGTTTCATTCTGCCAGATTGAATGAAATTTAATACTGGAAGGTTCACTCCCCAACAGGATAGTGCCCATAAACATACTGCTAAAGCTACACTGGAGTGGTTAAAGGGAAACATTTAAATGTCTTGGAACAGCCTGATCAAAGACTCGACCTCAACTGAGAATCTGTGGCATGATTTGAAGATTGTTGTACACCAATACAACCCATCTAATTTAAAGGAGCTGGAGCCTTGAAGAATGTGCACAAATCACAGTGGCTAGATGTGCAAAGCTAATAGATTAAAAGGTGGTGGTAAAAAGTATTGACTTTTCAGGGGGTGAATAATTATGGACATTCATGATTTCATTTTTTGTCTTAATTATTGTTCATGTCACAATAAAAAAAGGTTTTGCACCTTCATTGTGGTAGACATGTTGTATAAATCAAATGGTACATCCCCCCAACAATGACACTGACCAACATGATGTTGGTCTATGATGTCACTTTCCAAAATATAACATGGCGTAACCTTCTCTGTAGGTATTATTGACTTTCATAACCTAGTCAAATAAAGTTAGGCTCTCATCCAGGAATGAGGCCAATATAACATTACATGCACTAATAACATTACATGCAATAATAACCATCAGATTCATGGTTTCTAAATATATCTTTAAGCTGTCCATCATGGTAATCTTCAGGCTGTCCATGTGGGGCCAACCTCAGCAGCAGCAAGTAATTTTCTGGTGATGAGAACTCCAAACAAAAGCAGACAAGGATTCACAATCACTGTTACCTTATGGTGGCTTGGGCATAGCATATGTAGCTCGACAATGGGAAAGGGGGGTTGGGGAAGGAAAAGAATACAGATTATCATTTATGCTCTTTCACAAACCTTTAGAAAATGTGTACATTTAGTGCAAGCAGGGACTCCGACAAGACTAGCTATGGACAGCATAACTAAAAGGGAGAGCCAGAAGGTTAAGCAGACATGAGGGAGCCCTGGGACATAAAGCAGCCCGCCACTCCAAAATCTGAGTCCTGAACACTAATTGGAAGGCTGTTCCATAACTGTGGGACTTTGTAAGAGAAAGTGCTGCCCCCTGCTGTAGCATCATTATTCAAGGTACCAACAGACAGCCTGCACCTTTTGATCAAAGTAGACATGGCGGATTATAACAGACTAACAGTTCTGTCTGGTACTGCCGAGTGAGACCATTCATTGCTTTATAGGTTAATAGTAGTATTTTAGTAGACTCTGACTGCTGCATTCTGAACTAAATAGAGTTTGTTTTGATGCTCATGACTGAGCTATTCTGCAAATTCTGCCATCCAGGAAGAAGCATTTGCCGGACAAAGGCATATCTAGTAGGGCTGGGTGATATATCGATATATTAAAATATATCGAGACATAAACAGAGCGGGATATGAGTAAGGCTATATCATTTATATCATATCATTTAAGTTTAAATCTTGTGCAAAGCCGCGCTCTGCTCCGCTCATTGCCCCACCCCTGCCCGTTTGCTCTCTTGCTCGCTTGCTCTCACGTGCACACACGCGTGCACACAAAAAATATGTTTTCTACAGGAGAGGCTTAATAAACTTGACAAATGTTGTTACATGGTCTAAGCTAAATTTGTTTCTAATGTACAGAAAGGGCCTCCTAACTGCTGATAATAATTCTAGCAGCATTTTAGATATAATTGATATAATTGAGTGTAGTAAGATGTTGGTTTAAAAGAGCATTTTTCCCATTAGACAAGTGATATTTCACTTTCCCAAAGCCTCCCATAGCAAGGGTCTTAAGGTCAAATTATAGATTTCCTTAGTGATTATTTCACTAATATGTCATCATGAATATTTGTTTCAATCCTTTAATATTTACTATGTAAAATGGTTTTTACATAAATTAAGGTTTTTTGTTGTTTTGTTTTAGAAAGGTGGATCATAACTAGTTAATGACATTATGCCAATTTTGTGCTCAGTAAAGGTGATGAAACAGAAAATGTCAGTGTACCCTAATCCCTCAGATTGAGGATATTATGATTCCCTTAATGATTTCTTCATCCTAAAAAATGACCAGTGAACCATCCTGTCATACATCAACTGTAGCTCCATTTAACAACAGCTGTGTTTTTTTTATGGTTCTGTTATATGCACTGTAAAAAAAAGTGCTGTTTATTACCATTACAAGTGTTTACACTATGAAACATGACACACACGCCTTGTTTTTATCAAACTTTATTTTTAAATTAGCATTTGTATTTACATTTTGCAAATATTTCAGTAAAACTAATTTACCGCCATATTATGAAATTAATCATGAAAAAGGGCACATATTAATTAATGCCATGTTATGAGCAATATGCAAAATGCCAATTTAAGACGTACTGTGTTTTCAAGAAAATACTTGAAGGTTACATAAACCTTAAGACTTCTAAATTTTAGGGTTTTGAGTACTCCTTCTGAGCACAGTGGTGTATGTTATCCAGAAGTTGGTGAAGTTTGACGCGCTCCTCTGATGCTGGGTCCTTGCAGTGTGTGTCCTACAAGTCAAACAATCACACAGTTCTTTAACATGCCTTGAAGTTTTTGAATTGCACTGTATCAGTAGTGTTAATACTCAAAAGTACACTTGTTCAAACCGTTTGCATCTTTAAAGGGAAAATTCCACAGACCCCCTTAGTACATAATTATTTTAGGAATATAATTAAAATATTCAAGTATTAGGCTCATTTAAATGTTTGCAATAATATTTTGGCAATATGTGTGTTGGCCTGGAAAAACCCTTAATATGCTGAAGTTTTGACATTGTCTACAAAGTTCATTCATTCATTCATTCATTCATTATCTTCCGCTTTATCCCGCTAGTCGGGGCCATGGGGGGGCTGGAGCCAATCCCAGCGTCATCGGGCGAAGGCGGGGTACACCATGGACAGGTCGCCAGTCCATCGCATGGCCTGTTTACAAAGTTATATAGCCCTAAACACTACAGACTTTCCAACCTGAAATATCCTTCTCTTGTATGTTCTTAATTAACAATTTCTAGCATTATAAAATTTGTTTATCCTGCAAAGTGTTTTTTCAAGTTGTACAGAATTCAGCAGAAAACAGTGCCATACTATTCATTATGCCAGAGCACAAAGGATATTGAAACCATAGAGATTTGAATTCCTTAACATGTCATTGAGAAAACACTTTTTTTTTTTCATATTTACAAGCTGACTGGTCAAATTTCAAATCTCCTAACAACTATAGGAATTTCATTCATTCATTCATTCATTATCTTAACCACTTATTCCTGTCTCCAGGGTCACAGGAGAGCTGGAGCCTAGCCGGCAGCATAGGGCGCAAGGCAGGAACAGCCCTAGACAGGGCAGCACTCCATCGTAGTGCACACACACTCATATACTAGGGGCACTTTAGAGACACCAATTAACCTAATGTGCATGTCTTTGGACTGTGGGAGACACGGGGAGGACATACAGACTCCACGCAGAAAGGACCCAGACCAACCCCACCTGGGGATTGAACCCAGGACCTTCTTGCTGTGAGGTGACAGTGCTACCCACCAAGCCACTGTGCCTCCCTGTAGGAAATTCATTATTAAAAATTGTTTTGATAATGTTTTGAATTTAATTGCTAAAAAAATAAAAATAAATATTCTAGACCACCTGGCTTTGCTTTCCAGAAGCCTGGGGGGAAACCAGATTCATGGACTAGCACAGAACAAACTAATTGCTGATGCCTGTGCATTACAGTCACTCACCCTGGTGAGGGCGACCAGTTTCCTGGGCAGCAGCCAGTCTTTTCCATTTAGTCCGAGCTCCTCTGCTTTATATTCTGACAGGATATTACCTGCTTTGCAGAAGTTATTGTGCTGGAATATTGTAACAAAGTATTGTTAGATATAACAGATATTTTAATATAAGATTATAAAGTATCTAAAATTTATTTCAACTTACAGTGCAGTGTTCAGCCGTTATCACGTTTTGAACAAAAATCTGTTAATAGTAAAAAGTTAACAGAAAAAAATCAGTGACGTTATTCTGTATTAGAAATGTTGTTTAGTAATTTTTTCAATGACTGAATTCAAACACTCATTAATCTTACCTCTGCTTTTAGGCTGCCTTTCACTTCCTTTATACTTTGGATGATTTCTTCTAAAATCACTTGCTG
>JAOVVH010000061.1:4715177-4726879 GCA_028566435.1 Scorpiodoras heckelii | reverse complement strand
GGACTAACAAAGTATGTAGAGAAACAGATGGACTACAGTCTGTAATTGTAGAAGTACAAAGTGCAGATACATTACTACTACAGTAGTTACACCCATTTGTTTACAATCTACATGTAGGAAAAAGGTTGTATGTGTGTGTGATCAAGGTCCAGGCCTTCAAAATCATTTTGGAGGTTACAATGCAGTTATGAGCATGCATTTCCTACAATAAGCTATGTGAATTTACACACACCATATATTCTATGAATCCAGGAAGGACTAAGTTCGGTGAAGACCCTGCCACAATAAATAACCTCTTAATCAAGGCCAAAGCCGAGGTTGAGTTCAGAAGAAGAGGATGTGAGTCAAAACAATAGTCACTTCAAGAGCAGGTGGTCATGAGGTAGAACTCTCAAGTCAGAAGGAGTCTCTCAACAAGCCTTGGGTTCAAGGCCAAATCGTATTAATGCACTTCCTCCGCAGCCAAAGCAAAGCTTGTTTTGACAGACACGCTTTTATTTCTGCTCGTTTTATTGGCCTCCTCTGTTTGAGGTCACAGTGGAAAATCCAAGGCCTTCCTTTTTTTAATGCATGTAATATCCTCAGCAGTTCAACAGGTTCACTAGCCCAGGAAGTACAGCCGACTCTACGTGAACTCTCAAAAACTCCTCCAGGAAGTCAGACTGTGTAAAATTAGCACTTGGTTGAAGCTCAACGTGTCCCTTGTGAAAGTCTGTCTCTTACTGAGCTACTACTGTCGTTATATTTCCACATTGAGAAGTTAAAAATTCCCATGTCTTGTGCAGGAGAAAATTTATCGATTATTGTTAATTTTCAGCGTAACCTGAACATAGTGACCAAGTAATGAAGGCATATTAGCACTGATTAGCTTTGTGCAAAATGTATACAACAGGTTTTGTTGGAAAATCTTAATTTTGAGAGATGTACCAAATTCTATCCTAACACACTGTGAGCAAGAATGAATGGAAATGTAATGTCAGCTGCAGCGCCCCCTATAGACGAAATTTCACTAAATTTGGTGTGCGTCTACAGAGCGTTGGATTGATGCGAGGTGTAAAACTTTGTGACGTTTGAGCTCTTACGTCACAAAATATGTGCTATTGAATTGCTGTAATTTTGGCTTTGAAAAAATGCAAAAAAAGAAGAGGAGGAAGAAATAGAAAAATATTTCCATCCATCCATATTCTATCTCCATATTCAGGAGACACTCCTTCCTATTCTGGGTCACCGAAGATCTGGAACCTGTCCCAGCAAAACTATGAGTCACCCTAAATGGGACAGCTGTCCATCTCAGAGCACCACACTCAGGACATTCACACCTAGGGGCAAGTTATTTCAGTCGAATCCACTGGGGGATTCTTGGGAGGGGTGAGGAAACTGGAGAAGCAGGAGGAAACCTACACAGACAAGGGAAGAGCATGTGCAACTTCACGCAGACAGCAACCTGAGCTCAGGATCAAACCAGACATCCTGGAGCTGTGAGGCTGCAAAACGGTGTTCAGCTGTCACAAATAAGCAGTGCCGATGTACACTCAGCATCCACTTTATTAGGAACTAATGGAGCAAGAAATCAGTCATATGGCAGCAGTGCATTGAATAAAATCATGCAGATGCAGGTGAAGAGCTTCAGGTCACGTTCAAAACAAACATCAGTATCTTTAAAATATAGGCTTAAAGATCTTATATATGTTTTAAAATAAATGATCCATCCATCAGGCTAGACTGCTAGAAAATGCTTAATCTCTTGTTAATTAATAATTTTCTTTGTTTATTTATTTAAGCAATAGCTGTCCTCTCAGGAGCAATATACATTTATCTGCATATATTTCTTTTTGGTATTATTATTATTATTATTATTAGTAGTAGTAGTAGTAGGATTAGTATTAATATATAATTAATTAATTTAATTTAATTTAATTTAATATGTCCCCTCAGGAGCAATGTAAGTTTATCTGCATATACTTCTTTTTGTATTATTCTTATTATTACTATTATTATTATTATTATTATTATTACTATTATTATTATTATATTATTATTATTAGTAGTAGTAGTAGTATTTAATTAATTAATTAAAATAACATCTCTCCCCTCGGGAGCAATATACGTTTATCTGCATATATTTAGGGTTTTTTTTGTGTGTTGTTGTTGCTGTTAGTAGTAGTAGTATTAGTAGTATTTAATTAATTAATTAAAATAAAATATCTCCTCTCAGGAGCAATATACATTTATCTACATATATCTATGCAAAAAAACTAAAATATTTTCCAACAATTAATGAGGGAAAAAAGTATTTGAGATATTTTCACACACAACAGTCTCTAGACAGCAAAACAACAACAAAAAACATCCAATAAGCGACAGTCCTGTAGGCAGAAACGCCTTGTTGAAGAGAATGACCAGGTCTGAGCAGATAGGAATCTACAATAACTCAAATAAGCACTCTTTACAACCCTGGTGAACAGAAAAGCATATCAGAACACACAACGTCAAACCTTGAGGTGGATAAGCCGTAACGGCAGAAGACCACACCGAGTCCCACTCCTGTAAACCAAGAACAGGAAGCTGACACCACAGTGGGTACAGGATCACTGAAGCTGGACGGGCGATGAACAGAAAAAGACCAGGTGATGTTTTTCCCCAGTCTGTCCAGTTCATTTCTAGAGCTGTCCATGCAATCCTGCTTCCTTTATTAAATTTTTTATTAATTCTTAAAAAATCTACCAGTTGCTATGAATCTTGGTCCATGCCTTATACATTACATTATTAAAATCATACCTTTTAATATTTACGACAAAAAAGGTGAGTAAGGTTGTCAGACAGGATGTTGTTGATATAACACTTCCAGGAAGATAAATGTTTCATATTTCCTTTCATTCTACAGATCTCTGACCTTTAACCCCATAGCAACACCTGTATGAAAATAAGCATTGTGATTAATTACAGTCGTGGAGTTCCAGTAAGAAGAAGATGATGATTTGGTGACACACTGGCTGTTCTGGGTTCCTGCAGAGCTTCTGAAATAGGCAGCGACACTGGGGATTTTAAAGTTGGATGGCAACAAGGTACTTTTTCCACTGTGACCAGGCCAACATGCGCATGCACGCACACACACACACACACACTTCTACATCTCTGTAACCAGGGCTATGTTCATAGTGAACCCTAGGCCTTCATAACACCTTCACAAACATTGCATAAACCTTTCATAAAATTTATGAAAGGGTCTACACCAACACTTGTAAAAGTTTTATATAGTACATGGCTTTTTATACATAAAATAATGAACACATTAAAAATATGACATCAAATATTATTATGATTATTATTATGATTATTATTATTAGTCACATGATCAAGACAGTTGGATATTTAGCTTGGCCTTACTAACAGCATATTGATGAAGCTTTCAGACACCTGTATCACCTTTTTAGAAATGTATTTACCTTCTTCATATAGCAGAATGAAATTAAACTCGATGCTATGTGACTGGAGGTGTTCATTTACCCGAAACATTATTACTAAGCACCATTGCAGCGCAAGGTTTCACTTCTATAAAAGAAGTGTATTCGTCAGTCAAATTAACAGGAAATATTTAATTAAATAAATCTTTGATTGGTCATAATTGTTCTAATGAAGTGCAAAGGATACAAGTTATGTAATACACTATATAGACAGAAGTATTCGGACACCTGCACATTATATCTATAGGGGCTTTCTACAAGATTTTGGAGTGTCTTTTGGAATTTTTGCCCATTCATCCAGAAGAGCATTTGTGAGGTCAGAGGCTGATGTAGGATAAGATGGCCTGGCTCACAATCTCGGTTCTAGATCATCCCAAAGGTGTCTGATAGGGTTGAGATCAGGGTTCTGTGTGGGCCAGTCAAGTTCTTCCACACCAAACTCACCCAGCTGTACCTTTATGGACCTTGCTTTGTGCACTGTGGCACAGTCATCCAGGAAGAGAAAATGGTCTTCACCAAACTGTTCCCGCAAAGTTCTAAGCATAGAAATGTCCAAAATGTCTTGGTTTGCTCAAGCATTATGATTTCTCTTAAAAGTGGAACTAAGGGACCTGGACCAACCCCTGAAAAACAACCCCATAGCATTATCCCTCCTGCTCCAAACTTTACAGTTGGCACAATGCAGTCAGGCAGGTAACGTTCTCCTGGCATTCACCAAACCCAGACTCATCCATCAGACTCTCAGACCGAGAAGCGTGATTCATCACTCCACAGGACGTTTCCACTGCTCCAGTGTAGTAGTCTAGTCCAGTGGCTACGTGCCTACCACCACTCCTCACACTTGTGCTTTGTGATGTGAGGTTTACATGCAGCTTCCCAGCCATGGAAACCCATGCCATGAAGCATCCGGCGCACAGCTTTTGTGCTTATGTTAAAGCCAGAGGAGGTTTGGAAACCTGCAGTTATCGAGACAGCCGAGCATTGGTGACTATTATGCACTATGTGCCTCAGCACTCAGCGACCCCACTGTGTAACTTTACCTGGTCTGTCACTTTGTGGCTGAGTTGCTGTGGTTCCTAAACGCCTCCATGTTTCGATATCCCTCACAGTCGATTGTGGATTATCTCGGAGGGAAGAAATTTCACGAACTGACTTGTTGCAACGGTGACATCCTATTACAGTACCACACTCAAAGTCAGTGAGCTCCTTAGAATGACCCATTCGTTCACAAATGTTTCTAAAGGCAGACTGCATGGCGAGGTGCTTGTTTTTATATACCTGTGGCAATAGGACTCCATGAAACACCTGAATTCATTCAAAGGAGTGTCCGAATACTTTTGTCCATATAGTGTAGTTCTATTATAAAATAAAGGATCATTAACTGTACTTATATACATATTTAATAATTATTATGAGCTTAAAATGGTCTTATCCTATTAGCAGATGTGCTTCTTTTTAGAAATAAACTTGAAATAAGCTAAATTAT
The DNA here is from genome assembly GCA_028566435.1 of Scorpiodoras heckelii. Lineage (NCBI taxonomy): Eukaryota > Metazoa > Chordata > Actinopteri > Siluriformes > Doradidae > Scorpiodoras > Scorpiodoras heckelii. Next base: position 4,721,929 of record JAOVVH010000061.1, on the reverse strand, counting down.
TTGCCAATAGAAAAAGAAAATTGTTTAATTCTCAGAATAAAAGTATCTTAAAAATAGGCTTAATGATCTTATATTTCTTTACAAATAAATAAACCATGCTAGATTGCTAGAAAATGCTTAATATCTTGTTCATTTCTTTTTTATATTATTGTTATTATTATTATTATTATTACTTTTTAATTAATTAATTTATTTTAAATAAAATCTCTCCTCTCAGGAGCAATATATATTTACCTATACATATATCTGTGCAAAATACTAAAATATTTTCCAATAATTAACAATACTGTCAAGGTACTTAAGCCCAAAAAGGTATTTTATTTATTTTTATTTTATTGGCTGAATATGAAAAATACTTGATCCATTTTCCAGACTTAACACTTCAGGGATAATTAAGCCCTAAACACATGTACAGTGTAACTAAATGAAACAGGTTGTATAACGGGTGTCGGGTATATATTATTTATATGTATGTATATATATTTACATATGCACGTGTGTAGGTTTCAGACACACGTCCGTCAGCTGTGCAAATGTTTCTTATATAACTCCATCACGTTATATAATATGTAAATATTTAATGCTTGAGTACTCCAGATTGTAGCTATAAGCGTTTTATGAAATGTTTTCTGCTACACAAACTTTCTTAGTATAACAGTTTCTCTGCTTTCCAGCAATCCTTCAAACAGCGAAGGTCTTATTACTGAATGTCTGAGTGGAATCAGCTGTGTGTTGGAGCAGCTGAATAGCAGGACAGGGCCTGGGAATTCCTCCCTCCCCCAGCAAATATTACAGCGAGCAAGAAACCACCAGCGAAGCGCTTAGACACACGTCTGGAAACGTGCAGAGTGTAGATCTGCACATTTTAGTGTTGTCATTCAACCGTGCATGGAAAACGGTGAAACGTGCAGGACAGGAGGGGGAGGGCTCCAGGACCAGGGTTGGGAATTTATACTCTGAATAGGTTGCTGGGACGAAAATGATGTAAATTATATATGACATGACCTTCACAGTGGACACAGTTGCCCAAATGAACACCTCAGAAGCATCGCTCACCGTTGTACTCATTAAAACTGAAAATCACCAATTAAGGGAATATCTTGAAGATCTGAAGAACGGTGTTCATCACTCCATTACAGTTCCACACAGTTATAGAGGCACTTCGCGTTTTTTTTCCCCTTTATTTTGTCACAAGTCTGAAGTAACAGAAAAACTGGTATACCAGTTAATTCTTGGTAGGTCCCCCACAGGATCTTGGAGGGAACATTGCACAGTCCTCACGCTGATGTTTGTTGAGGGCCCCAGCATTGAATTCCTGATGTTACTTGAGGCAGTGTTACACGTCTAACACGTGAAACGATTCTTGCTAGCCGACGCTGGTCACGTTCACCCAGAGTCTTTTTACGGCAACACTGCCGTCATAAGTTCGAGGTTTTGACAGAATTCTTGTAGTCACGATTACACCCTTGTGAAAATCCAAACTCTGCTTCTACCTCCGAAATGCTACGACCCATCTCACGAGCTCCAATGTTGAAAACAGCAAAATCGTGATAACTTGCCATTCTCATGGCGGACACGACTCTTAGAAGCTTCCACAGATGTCTATCGCTTTATATACACACTGGCAGTTGCGACTAATGATGTTCATAGGATCCAGTACCAGATTTTCCTGATACTTTCAGTGAATATTTGTAGAAAGAACGAAGAGTGTCTTATTGATAGGACGCTATACATTGTCGCTCTGTAATACGAATGCTTTATGAAGCATTTTGAGCTCATTTCAAACAATTTTGCCAATAAGGCGACTTATAAATCCAAAATAAACAATTTTGGATTTTTTTTTTTTGCTTTGGAAATCTGTTTCTGGTGTCCAAATATTCTTAGAAATGTTATCTCAAGGCAGTTGAATGCATTTTACTGTCGGTTTAATCGCTCTGAGGTGAAACCACTACATTAAGAAGAGGTGCAAGATCCAGAAAGCAGTCAGTCCTATTTTAGGCATCACGACATCCCAATAAACAATTGCACACTGTGCATAATGGCCTTAATAAAGTATCATCTATGCCAGACTGAATTTATATACTCGTTATTTTAAATCAGCACACAAACTAGAGCTGTTTTCACTGTTTCACTAGAGCTGTTTGTTTATCCATTATAAATAAGAGTGAAATTGATGTTTTTGGTTCATTTGCTCTTTTGCTTTGCTTTCATGCTGCACATGATTAAAAAAAAAAACGAACCAAAACGCAAAAAAAAAAAAAAACATTGCCCGAGGGACATATGAGGCTGAAAACATACTCGTAAAGTCTGGTCAGAAAGACGCAGACAGAAAAAGGTAAACAAATCTTTTGCAGGTGCACGTAGAAATCGCAAAAATCACCCAAGCATGGAGAACACAGAGCTGGCACTTAATAAGTGATTAGGTAATTATATAAATAACTAGCTTAAAACACTGTTTATTTCCTTTTTTGTTTAGTGCTTCAAATATCCAGAACACATGGCATTTCTGTGGCATTACAGCTCAGGTTGATTCACTTCCTGCAAGTGAGTCATGATGTTTGATTCACTTCCTGGAAGCGAGTCGATTCAGAGTCAAATCGTTTTCTCGGTGCAGTCGAACACCAAACCCAGAGCAACTCAAACGGACGACTCCTGGACACATCGAGGGGAAAAAAATAAAGCAGTGTTTATGCTGAAATTAAACATGAAACCCTGTATTAAAGCACGCATCACACAAAGCAGCACAGGTTGTGGGGGTTTTTTTTTGTCATTTTTTCTGTTTAATTATTATTGTAGATCTTTTTTTTTTTTTCTATAAAGAGGCACAAATCAGGATTCTGAGTCACGGTGAGACTTTCAGAGAAGTGTCAGCTACGTGTGTCCAAACTGTAATACAATATTCACAGACACACGCTCTCGCACACGTACACACGTACACACGTACACTCCCTCAGGCACGCTCCCTCACGCTCACTAAAGCTACATTCGCTCGCATACCTTAAAATTAAAAAGAAGTCAAGTTTTCAATGAGAGGAAAAAAAAAATAACAGCAGTTACAATAAATACAGAAACTGCAAAACACCTCAAGATGGGTTAATACGCATGTTCGTATAAAGTGGGGATATTGTAATAATAATTATAATCATCATGACAATAATAGTAATAATTTCCAGTTGAATTGCAGTTGAACACAGAGCGAGAACTCTCTTGATTGGCTCAGAACAGATGACTAGATGAAGCAACAGACCAAAAAGATACCAATTCCCCAGATAACCTTAATACACACACACACACACACACACACACACACACACACACACACACGCTCTCTTTCTCTCTTCATAAAAGGTCCTGCTGGATTTCTCAGAGAAATGAAGCCAGCTTTTCCCTCAAAACCACGTCGCATTTTTGCTCTGTCCCAGATCCCTGATTCAATTCATGGAGAACAGATCACATGATCACCTGGTCCAGGTGTGTTAGGAGGTGGGAGAGTGCAAAAATGTAGAATAGTGTGACCAGATCAGGTTTTTTTTTTTGAGAAAATACCAAGATATTCGTTTATGACTCAGGCGTTTTGTAAATAATCCACGGATCGTTTTTTTCCCCCCCGTAGGATTAACCATTGACCTTGCGTACTCACGGTTCAACATTTCAGCGTCTCGAACGAGTGTGATTGGAATCCTGTAATATATTTATCGCACCCTTTAACAGCACACGTTTATATAACAGATAAACCTATTTATATTCGCTCGCCTTTATCCGTGCGTAGATGTGATAATGCTGTAACGTGAACTGACGTCTTAAATGTTTTCATCTGGGAGAAATGAAAAATGATCAGATCGGGACTCTTTAACACCCTCCTTTAATTCACACACACACACACACACACACACACACACACACACACACACACACACACACTCACGCACACACTCACGCACACACTCACGCACACACACCTACACACACACACGCACAACCCAGTCCCCTGCCCGCCATCTCCAGTCTCCTGCCCCGCCCCCTTAGATTCAGTCTCCGCCCCCTCCCTTGGCCTCTCTTTTACTCTCCCTCTGTCACAAGCCCACCCCCTGCACTACTGCCTGAGGTGGGCGTGGCTTACAGGTGTCAGTCTTGCAATAAGGTGGTGGTTTTTTTTTTCTTTTTTCTTTTTCTGTGGAATTAGTCCCGCATTGCCCCGCCTTCTCCCAAGAGGAGATGAACTCAGTCGCCCAGGATGATCTTGACGAAGCTGGCCACGTCCGTCTCTTTGGCGTCGTGGTTGGTGAAAAAGGGGTGTTGCTGAACACAGAAAGCGATAAAAGAAAAACAGACAAAACAAATCAGCAAGTGGTACTGAACAAGTGGAGGAAACGTGAGGGCGTGTTCATTTATTTATTATCATTTTTTTGTTGGTGTACTGTTCACCGACGCCGATGAATTGACCTCTGTTAAATGATCTGACGCTGACATCTAGTGGTCACAGCAAGGAAGTGCAGGTGAAATGAAGAGATAAGAGCAGGTGTGAACACTCACCATGAGTTCTGTGTAGTTTGGCCGCTCTTTGGAATTCTTCTTTAAGCTAAAGCAAACGAAAGGAGGAAACTAAATTAAATATAAGCAATTAAGAGAAATTAAATTCTCTTCCTTGTGTATGTTCTGCAGTCCACAGCTGTTCAACATCATAATAATAACAATAATAATAATAATTAGTGCTGTCACACGATTAATTTTTTTAATCGTGCGTTAATCGCGGTTTTAACGCACATTGTGATTTGTGTTGTACGTGCAGGTCGGCATCGTAGAGCCACTGAAAATGTTGCTGCCGTTTATCACTGGTCTATTTTAAGACAAACGACTGTTGAATGTTGCCTCATTATTCACCTGATTTTATTTGATAAAAGTGAAATGTTAAAGATGATTGACGTCTTGTCATTTATTTTAATTTAAAGGGACCTGCACAGTGTGTAGGGAGCGAGGGAACATGGGTATATCGCGTCACTGGAAGTTCTGTTGTGCCGCTGCTACATGATTGGCTGATTCGATTTTACCTCAGAGACCCGCCGCCGCAATGGAAGGTGTGGCTACCCGACGCGTACACTCTGCCCGATCCGTACCGAGCATGCGCGTCCAAATGTGCACGTGCGCATTGCGATTGGCCGAGGGACGGTTCGGGCAGATGTTTTGCGCATGCGTCAACATTTTACGGCACTACTACACCGTAGCATTGTTTGCATTAACAATGAAGCTGCAATAAAAAGTGACTTAAAGACGTGATATTGTACCCGTCTCCAGAAACAAGTTACGCAACTGCTACGGTGTACTAGTGCCGTAAAACGTTGACAGTGTACAGGTCGGGTAGCCACAGAAGGGGAGCAGTTTGTGTATGTGTTATGAAGCCTAAAACGAGTAATGCAACAGTCAATTTTGTGTTTCGTGACGATGTTTGTGTTCACTGACTGTGCTGGTGGTTTGCGTAATTTAACTAATTTTTAATCTACGTTAAAATATTTAGTGGCATTAATAGTTTTAATCGTGATTAATTCTTTAACACATTAACGCGTTCGTTAGCATGTTAATTTGACAGCAGTAATAATAATAATAATAATAATAATAATAATAATAATAGATTTCTCTTATGAGAAAAGAACTGAAATCTCTTAATGGATGTCAAAGTTGACCGTTTTTTTCTGTTTGTATTTTTAGTTTTTTGGCAAAAATGCTTTCATGCGTCCTTTAATCAAATGTGTTTGTGAATAACCTTCTAAATATGAAGAACCCATCATTAGGTAAATGGGCCTGCTTTTACAGACACCATGAAAATGATAAACATTATTATTATTATTATTATCATTTGGAGTAGGCGATATGACAGAAATATCATATCACAAATCTCAAAAGCACTTCTGTGACACACGGCATGCATCACATTGTTCACTAACTGCCAGCAAGAGATTAAAAAAATAATAAAAAATAAACCAAACACCGAATTTTAGTTTTCATTTTGCAGTTTTTAAGGTACAAAATATTAACATCTGTTTGCAGTCAGGTTATGCTTATAAATTTTTTTTATGCAAGAAATTTTACAAAAACTTTTAATGATAAACGGTAAACGATATCTCAGAAAAGGATACTGTGACGACATTTATCTTTCCATCAACATCACGTCGTATCACCCTGCCCTAGTTGTAATGTAAGGGTTGGAGTTTTTCATTTGCAGTACACCGTAACGGACGCTAAACATTTTTTGACAGTTTTAGGAATCTGCTTGGACTTCTACCCAATAACAAAATCAATCTGGATTAAACAATTTGCTGTCCTTAGTGCTGAAATGCTCATCTGTATCAAACCCTACAGAGGAAAACTGTTTACAAAACCCGGCGAGAATTCCTTTAAAAAGGACTGTAGCTGTAGATCAAGATAAAAAAAAACGTCAAGTTTAACAACCACCACAATACGCCTGTATTTAGTAATGTCTATATTTCAACCTGTAACTGTAATACATGTTTATTTTATCAAGAACTAAAGTGCCTCATTTTAATTCATGCTACTGGTGTTAATAATGTCTGTGGGTCACAAATATCAATTAACACTTGCGCAATTACTTTATCATTACTTAAAGCAGGTATACACTGAAGTACCAGAAAGACTGGTATAGCAGTTAATACTTTGTTAGGTCATCTACAGGATCTTGGAGGGAACGTTTCACAGTCCTCACACTGATGTTTGTTGAGGCCCCAGTATTGACGCTACAA
>JAOVVH010000061.1:4648301-4659525 GCA_028566435.1 Scorpiodoras heckelii | reverse complement strand
AAAAAAAAAAAAAAAATATATATATATATATATATATATATATATATATACAGTATTTCTTAAAGACAACCACATTAGTCGCATACACAATGACTCGAGACTTGACTGGAGACTTGTGCTCAAAACACTTGAGACTCGACTCAGACTCAAGATTTGGGACTCATGAATAATCTTTACTTTATGTTTGGTGCAAGAGCTCTGAAGCTTGTGTCAAAATAAAACAAGTTGTTTTGAAGCAGTGTATCGATGCTTCAGTCATTAGGTGCATTACATTTTGACTTGGGCTGACTTGATGGTTTAACGTGAACTTCTAGTGACCTTAGGAGTGGAGTATAAACACCAACAAGTCAGAGACCGTATTATGACGAACAAGAAAATATTTGTGATGAAGAAAATCTGTACCCATGGTTTAGTAATCCGTACTATTAATTTTGCAAACTGCACCCAAAGATTTATAAACTGTGCAGTACAATTTTCAAAATCGGGGGTTTTCGTGACCAAATTTGGTCTTTACTTTCATTCTCACATTCTGCATATCTTCCAAGTTATCTCTATAAGTTAGAAATAAAACAAATGGACTATTGCATCTTTAATATAAATAAAACAATGTTTTATTTTTGTGTAGTATTTTTTTTAAAAACAAAATCACAGTAACACATCCATAGGAAATATCCAGTAAACCCTCTCTGGTGATAGCATGAAGTAAATATTTTCTCATGTCTCATGGGATATGATGACAGTCAATTATTATTGGTTGCCATTGATTACAAGTCAAATATTATAAATTATATTTGATTATAAAGGGAATTTTATTATTATTATTATTATTATTATTGAATATGAACTTCAGACTTTACTTTTTAAACTGATTCCATGTGCATTTTGTTCCCTCGTACTCATCCTAAGCAATGACAGTAAAGTTGAATCTATCTATCTATGATGTAAATAATTCAACAAGCTATGGGGTGACTTGCCTGTAACTCCTTTAAATACATTTAATACCTTGAAAATAATAATTCCCTATGTTATCATTATTTGCAAATTAATGGTAGGCTTACTCTGATTCTGAACAAAGCTGGTCACGTATAGCCAGGAGGCTTTTATATTATATGGTATCATATTATTATGGTGTCGTCAAATATTGAATCGTTGGTTAATTAATCTGAATTGGATCGTATCGCCTGAGATACATCAAACATGCATCCGTGGGCTATTAAAGCTTCTAATCTAGTTCACTGAATGGACTATTAAATCATGACCATAATTGAATGGAAAGTTTTGGAAAAAAAAAGCAAACAAACCCTAGCAATAACCTCAGAGTCATAAACTCAGCTACTGAAAAAATGTGCTAATGATATTTTTTGTTTGTTAGTTCCAGGTAGTAACATTATAAATTGTGGAAAGGTTTTTCTGGTAACGATGTGCAGTCTGTTCCTCTGTTTTGCGGGTGTTATAAGTTATGTTCAATCAATTTGTACGTTCAGAATGTACCTCTAAAATAAATGCTAGTAAATGTATACATTTAAGATGTTGTTGACATGACATTGGTCTACTTTACTGATTATTTTTCTTCTGGTCTGGCCCAGGCTCTACAGGCTCATAGGTCTGTGAGGCTGTCTTACTGGCCATGTGCCCATGGGGAGATGCTTGTGTACAGTCTCTCTGAAACTTAATGCAGAAGTACAGATGAGTGTAAAGTTATCTTTAGGCACATAGATGTGGAGATTATCCATGCTGATATGATAAACCGTTGTGTTTCAGTAAACTTCATACGGTACGGAGATAGAGAAAGTGAATCTATTTGTAAACTGACAAGAAACAGATTTTTTTTTTTTTATTTTATTGCTCTGCTATAGTTTTAGTGTCTCATCTAATCAAGAAAGCAGCTGCCATATGGCCAGACACAGAATACAATATCCAGAGCTTTCATATATCTGTTAAACAAGCTACCACCTCTCTTTTTGTGCTTCATTCATAGCAAAAGCTGTTGTTATGCAATTATATCAAAACACATATTTACCTTTAATGCATATTTTTGAAGAAAACTAAAGGCAGATAATACAACAGGAAAATTATCATCTTAAAACATTTTATCTTAGATTGTAGGACACAAACAATTCAATGCCTGTGCCCTACAAACCAAAATAAAAAAGGACAGACTACTACTATGGATGCTCTCAACATTATATCCAACAGCCAACTACCAAACCTCACAGGAGAAATGGCACCAACCATAGCTAACTATAGAGCTTGCTATGCTACAGTATACAATCAGGAAAAAAGTACTAAGCTGTACTTATGCATGTCACTGAAGTATGTGTCTATGGCATGGTAATTTCATGCTAATTTAAGGCACATATTTGGACCTTAAGGACTACTCTTGTACCTGTGACTATATTTTACAGTAAAGATTTAAAGGTACAATACATGCAATATTCCAAGTAAAAGATACACACCTTTAGTGTACAAAGGATGTATGATCATGGGTACCACCCCAGGTACAAGGAAGCGTACAGTTTAGTATCATTTTTCTCTTCTAGAGTGTATATTCATATCATTTCATTCATATACATATCACTTTTACACATTTACACATTACACGCAATTACACATACAATTTTGTAAAAACTAGGTTAATTCATAACACACAAGAATAACAGCACACAACAAAAAAACCCCAAAAGTATCAGCAATAATAGAAGCCAAAGCAGCAAAACTGAAAAAGATGCAATATTCAGTTAATGGTTTTTAAAAATGACGCAGTCTTTTCCACAACCTGTGATGCATCCAGCCCAGCTCCTCACAGGTGGATTCACATGCATTGCAGATTGTAGAAGAAGGCAGCAAGAAGCGATCGGCAAGCTGAATTAGCAACTGACACAGATGTGCACATGCATCAAGTAGCCAATCTGATCTGCATGCTGATATAAGTAACTTTGGTTTTGACCATTTCTCCTGGTGAGGATGTCCATCGTGTTTCCAAACAGAATCCTTCAAGCGTCTTTCCTAGTTCTTTTTTGCCACAATAACCGTGTCTTGCTGTCCATCACTGCTTCAAATATATCAACATTCTTTCTAACATCCAATGACAAGTTTGACATGTGTATACAAACCCTCTGTAGTCCTTGAGTCAATCACAGATAGTCCATAGTTCTTGACACCGAGATGAGCTGCACATTTTCATCTATCTTTCATCTTCATCTTTCAAAGTGCCATCCCTCTTTTTAATCTATCAACCTTTTTTGTCTAGTGCTGCCATTTTTGATGGCTTAAACAATGTCTCTGGTTGTTCCTTCTTCTGATAAATCCAGTTAGTATAATAGCAGTAGAGCATTTGATTGTTATTTAATTGAAAAATATCCCAGTATTACCATTGTGCATAAATTTTTGTGCATCACACATTCATAACATTAATAACAAGTAATGCGGCAGGAATTTCACAAATCAAAGCTACAGCTATTTAGAGTGATGTACAAATGCTTGACAAATAAATCATGTTCTCAATAAATCATGTAATGAGTGTCTTAATCCTGTTGTTGTGGTAAATGGTTCATGACCATGCACTGTAATACATCCACTTCAGGCAGGATCTCTGATGTGGTAAGTGTTACACAGTAGTGGCTTTTTATGATAGTCTATTGCTTAATAGAGCATGGTGCCTGGTCTCCACACATTGGGCTGCAGCCCCATACTAGAGGTGCTGAAGCGTGGTTTAGGCACTTGCAGGTTTTGACTACTTGCAGACACTGCCGAGCACATACCACTTGGGGAAAGGGGACTCAGATCTGGGGCACTCTTAAACTGCTTGGCTGAATGGAAAGGTGAATTATATTGCATGGGAACAGGCCCTTGGTTGGGCACTGTATTGGGTACAGGGGCATTGGAAAGTTTGGGGAGTGCCGGCAGGGCCCCTGTAGGGGCAGGAGGTGGTGGGGAGTAGGGTGCAGCAGCTTGTGGAGTAACAGGAGGAGGTGAAGAAATGTCAGAATGCCAGAGGGGCTCAGCCAGAGTGGTGGCAGAGCGTGGTACAATCACAGTGGGGTTCAGGGCTGTGGGTGCTGACATTGGGGTGGGAGTGGAAAAGCGCTTGATCTCATATATACGTGGCCCTTTGCTAGGCACTTGTTTTGGTGAGTTTAGGGTTGTGCCGACTACCCCAAATCCATTTGAAATTGATGGCTGCTGTTGTTGATGGATGGTACTAGATTGGGGTACTACCCCACCGTAACTGAACAATGAGGAATTGAGCTGATATGGCTGTCTGCTTAAACAATCCAAAGCTTTGATGCCTTGTTTGTGCTGACCAGGATTCTTCTTTATTCCACTTCTTGAAGCCTCATTGGCCTTACTACCTCGTTGGGCCACTGGAGGGCAGGAGGGGGACAGCAATGGGTTGTAGCTGATAGGTGGAGGGGCACGAACATTGGAGGAATATTTCCAGTGAGCTGGAAGAGATGGAGTGGGTGAAGGCTCTCGTGGTTTGGCTGGAGACTTGTGTTGTTTGTCCACCACATAACGATCCATGCGACTCTGTCGACGAGCAAACAGATCTGCTCCTTTTCCTCCCATATGGGGGATATCAATTGTGCTACTTGCTGGCTTAGGGGCAACCAGCGGCGGTATCTTGCTCTTTTGAGCCTGCATGAAGTTGCAAGCCTCAGCACCCAGGTTGAAGTAATCTTCCTCTGGACCTGACTCAAATCCAGGCTCTGCCCCAGAACGGGACCTGTCATCCAGGTTCTGTACTAGAGACAGCAGCTCAGGGTTGTAGGACACAGGTTTCTTCTCTTCAGTCTTAATGAACATGGGCTTCTTAGTACCACGGCGACGGGCTTCCTGCAGGATGCCAGTCCGGGTAGCAGGTACAGAGATCCGCTGCTCTCGAGAAGAAATCCCTGTACTTGAATTGGAAAGAGGATACTGATGGACTGTGGGGGACTCTGTTGCTCCAGATGTCGTGGTTGCCACTGAGATATATGGGTTGAAAGATACTTTGTGAGGTGATGGTGGTTGTTGCATGTTTGGGCCCTGAGAGCCTGGTGTAGGTGTTTGGAGAGGGGCAGGGGCTGGGATATGGGGAAGGGATGGGCTAGGGGTATAGGTGGATAAATATGACTGTGAAGACACAGAGGGTGGTGGTGGAGGTTGAGCCTTGATAACAGGTGGGCTAAAGGATATATTTTGTGTTGGTGGTGAAGAAACAGACTGGGAACTCATAGCTGGGGCTAATTTAACTGGTGGAGAAGTGGCAGCTGGAGGAGAGTGATAAGCAGGCATGCCTGAACTCTGTGGTGTAGCATTTGACAAAGCAGGGGAAAATGGAGCAGAGGCCACAGAGGAGGATGGAGACAAGACAGTGGTGGGGAGACTGACAGTGGATGGTCTTGGGGGGATATACAGGGATGTACTGGCAATTGCTCTCTTCCCATCAGAGCCAATAGGAGAGAAGGAAACTGGAACTGTTGCCACAGATACTGCCTGGACATGAAGTGGAGTCTTCTTGGTGGTATTGGGCTTGAAGATGACTGGGGCTGTTGCAGCTCTGTGGCTGACACAGCCTGGGGCAAAAGGCCTTGCAGTTCTGTTGAGAACTGAGCTTCCAGTACATGCATCTGACTGCTCTGTAAAGGCTCCTGACACAGTGGGCATGGAAGTCTGGCCTGGTGAACTCAACACTACACTGGTTCTGCTGACCACCACAGGCTCCCCATTCACCACACTGGTATTATGGGAAGAGATTGGGGTCATTGGAGTAATGGATGTATAGTTCAGCATGGTATCGGGCTGTTGCTGGGGCATGGGTGTCAGTGTAGGAGTAACTGGTGTTGGTATATGATTCTCAGCCTTTTTTCTCTGCTGCTCAAAGAGCTGTGCCCCTTTCCCTGAAGTGCCACTCAAGCCCAGGCTACCCTCTGCCTCCGCATCAGACAACACACATGCCGACGTCCTTCTCTCTAAAACATCGAGGTAGCCACTGTCCCAGGTTGGGTCTGGTGCTGCAGAAAGGCTGTCCTCATCAACCTCTGACTCACTGCCAAGGAAAAGGCTTTCGTCCTCTGTCTCTCCGTCTGTGTTACTGCAGCTCTCAGTGTCAACACTGCCAAAGCAGGTGAGTGTATATTTTTTGGCCCTCTGCCGGCGTTTTTTGAACATAAGCACACCTTTAGAGTGAGGGTTGGGTGCGTCTGTCAGCAAAGAGGCAATGGTGCGACACTTCGATCGAGCCTCCTTCACCTGCTTGTCCTGGATGCTCTCACTTTTGTGCAGTTCTAAGGACGAAAGGAGACTAGAGTTAGGGTTAGAGTTAGCGTTCATACTACAGTCAATATAGGGGACATTATAGGGGATAATATGTTTTCAATGGTCAAAGACCTATTACACCACAGGAATTTGTAAGCCTCAAACTCAAAACATTACTTCAACAGAATATATGGATTTTGAGAACACACATACATAATACTAAGGGTCAGGCTAACCTTTAGTAGCATTGTATACAATGTAATGCTTGATAAATTGGCAAAATTCTATTCACTCTGTATTTCAACAATATATAATATTTTAACATTTTAAAGTTTGTGTGAGGTGCTGCTAAACATTTATTTAAATATCTAGTCTATTAAAAGAACTGAAATAGGACATTGTAATGTGGTGAGGTAGTTGTTGAAAGCATGTCTGGCAAAGCTTATGATAAATCTATGAGCTCACTCTTTACTACAAATAGCCCAACACATTCTAACAGAGAGTGTGACCTCTAAAGAGTAAAACTGACAGTTTTCACGCAGAAAAACAATCCAAAATTCTAACCATGTTTTCAGGTATGGCCCAATATATTGTAACAGATATTTTTGTGTCATATTATCATATAATGCCTCAAGCTGAAAATGTGAGGATACTGAGTAAAACAGAAACTAAATCAATTTTTTTCAAAATATAATACAATGAAAGGAGGTGCACTTATCAAATATGAACTGAAACAAATATGAACGGTTGTGAAATGCCTGTATAGTTACTGAGATGTGCATGTATGAGATATCAATTCATTAAAAAAAAATGTCTGATACGTTATACTCTGAACAAGCAAAAACATTTATCCAAACAGCTCAGTAACCAAAAACTCAGCAGAGACAATATTTTGCTGTTACTTAAATTCTGTCCAAAATCTTCCTTACTTTTAAAAAAAAAAATCAGGTCTGCATCCTAAAGTATACCAGGATACTTCTAGTTATAAAAGAGCTCAGGTTTTACCTGTGTAGACAGTGGGTGCTATATGCGCAAGCTCGGAAAGTGATGTGAGGTTCTTCATGATGTGTTTGTTCTCCTACCTTCCCAATGTCAGTTTTGAATGGAAGGACAAACACACTCACATGCTAGTCGAGAGCAGCCAGCATTCTGTGGAGACTGTCCACAACACCTCCGAATCCTTCTGTCTATAGTCTGGGGTGAGACCTTTTAAAGAGCATTTATCTACTCACAGGATCCTGCCACAGGCCCTATGAAACCCCATTATGTCATTGAAACTATTTCAGTCGGTGAGTATTGCGGAAGAGCACTGCCCACCTGTCTGGGCACACCACTGGGCACTGTCTGTGTGACTACTTAGTAATACCCCATTGGCTTTAAGCATTGTTTGATTCACAGAGTTGTAAAGAACAAACTGCTCATGAGTGCCATCATCATTCAATACTGTCGTCATTGGTATCTGTGTTGACATATAACACCATACTGCTCTGTGCAGTTTAGGGCACCCTTGTAAACCAGTATGTGACTAGCAATAAGAGAAGGATGTCTTTGAAACAGATGGCTTAACATTATCTGTTTTCAATAGCATTTGGTCATCTTGTTATTCCCTGATGAATTAGTCTAATAACAATCCTCCATCTTCACTTGGGACACTATATTTCCTATATATACAGTATTTCCACTATATCTCCTTATATATACCAACAACCCTAAGGATTCCACCAGTAATATTGATGTTACATGTTCAAATGCATCAGCATTATTCCCTATGGCTGCTACCAAACTGCATTCTGGCTATTCACTGGCTATTTACTCTGACAGCAAGGCTCTCCCAAAGCTCCCCACTCTCACTTTGTGTTTTGCTAAAAGAACACAAACATACATACTTGAATTTGTGAGAAAATGACCCTGGATAAATGCATTGAATTGTGACTGTCTAAACAGGGTTGGGGTTACACTATCAAATCTGTATTCTCTGAAATAGTCTTTGGACAGCAAGGTGACCTTCCATGATTAGATATGGGCACTGTGCCCTGTGCTGAGAGCCCAAACACTTCAGAGATAAGAGTTAGCACCTCATCATCCAAAGATACTAGATGCATAGTATCAACCTATCAACATATCAGCTACACATGAAAATAGATTAGGAATATATGTATGTATGTATGTATGTATGTATGTATGTATGTATGTATGTATGTATGTATGTATGTATGTATGTATAGTTATTTAACTATTAAAAATAGCTAGTTGGTCTTGGTTACATTTGTATTATTTGTTGATATAAGAAGAATAAGAATAAGTTGAAACATTATTTAATGTTTTGACACATCCATCTAATCTAGTCCTTTTGTATAAATTGTTATGGTCAAATCCAATCAAACAGTGACTGCATAAAAACCATTAGCTTTCAGGTGATTTTTCTGAAAATGCAAAATGAAAAAAGTCTACTCAGTGAATCTACTCAGCACTCATACTACACCTGTTGGTGTCTACCTTCACGTCAACTGCTTACACAGTCATCTAAAAATACCTCACGCAGATTTTACTGAAATGTGACCAGCGAAGGAATTAACAAAATCTTGGTATATAATCTAGACAGATAATATGCTAAATAAAAAATCTAAAAGTATGTGGTGTGAATGTGTGTGTTTTTAGCAGATAAATCTAAAGGTGTCCAAAAACAGAACAACACATGAAAGAACATCAGTGACAGTGGCAAAGCTCCTAAAACGTGCAACAGACGTGGACCAGCAACTGCACATACCATTCCAGGCATGCAACAGAAGTGCATGCATTATTAGTCTGACTCAGATGGAAAAAATAGCCTTGAGTTCTTCCTCCCTCCCTTTCGCCTTTTCCCCTACAGCCTGTCACCATAAAGCCTTGTCAGTAGAGCTATGGAAGAACCACCACTGCTACATATATGTGCTCACCACTCCACCATGCTCCAGTTACAAATTCAGCACAGAAACTTATAGCGCAACTACTTCCAAGTGCCCATATGTGTACAGACACTTTAACCTATACACAGCAGTAGAGGTATGATTCATATTAGAATTTTATGGACTATTAGGCTTTACTTATAAGTGTAGTTATTTGTATTTGCACTCTTTTGGGGTATACTATTACTAATGACAAACATGTCAGCACTACTACCTTATTATAACACCTGACAATCTTGTGTGGTTGATGCTAGTCATTTAGTCAGAAATTCATGGCTGTTCTTGCAAAATTATACTAGTTTCAAATAAGTGGCCACTGGGGGGCAACATGAGAACTGCCCGGGTCTAATTATAGTGTATGGGTTAAGACAGGAAAAGACCATATAGGAAAAAAGCAGACTTCAAACCTTTTTAGATATACCTAAATATTTCAAAAGGATTTGTGCTACTGTAGTTTTGCAAGCTTTTACTGAAGAATCTGGTATGTTTCACCAATAAATGTGGCCAAGAATTGCCTAAATATAGAAAATACGGATGGTTCATTGACACTGCAATCGTCAAGCTACAGGTACTCTTGAATGTCCTCAGTTTAGTGACTATATATTTGTCCAAAAAGATCATTTTGTCACCTTTAGTGCAGAGGGATTCTGGTGATTCTGAAGGTTGTGGCCAGAACAGTGAACAAAACAAACATAGTATTTAAGGACTGATGTGTGTACTGTGGGTTAGGTACTCACTGGCCTCCTTGGCTTTATCCATATATGTCATGGTGAGCTCTTCGTCTACAGGGTTATCCACCGGACCCACCATTGGCACCAGCTGTGTGTAAGATGTGCGCATGAGTGCCTCTTTGGCCCGCATTGGAGAGACAAGTGGAACTGTAGGGGGTTCCTGGAATCCACTATCCAACTCTACAGCACCTGATGGGTTCTGATCAGAGTTCTCAGAAGAGTGCTCCACACCATTTGGCTGGTACACCACCTCTCTTCGTGCCACTCCAGGTAAACTCTTCTGTTGTGGAATCCCAACCCCCTCATGTGTGCCATTAGGAATGACCCAGGATGGAGTCTGAGAGTATGCAGACATATCAGATGTGCTCTCATAGCCACTCATTTCAGAGTTGTCATCCTGATAGGGTGAGCTTCGGCCAAAGGCTTTGGCTGGGGAGCTGTTGGGACTGCGATGCTTCTGCTTGCGCTGTCTGTCCTGAGCTACAACTTCTGCATCACTGTCCGTCTCACCATAATATGCTTCACTATCAGGAGGGGATCTCAGCCGTTCTGGGCCATTGGTGGGTGACATGAGTGATCCTCTATGGATAGATGATACTTTCAAGGACACTGGAGGAGACAAAGCTCTGAGTGCAGCCCGGTATTCTTTATCGATGCGAGGAGAGGGGGCTCGATCCAGTAGAATCACTGATGTGAATCCCACAGGGGCTCTGAAATTTAAAAAAAAATGGTTAAAAAAAGGTTAAATTGCATATGGAGAATTGCTTATCAGAAATGGAGGTAAAAGTACACAAATTCCTTACTCAAGTAGAAGTGCATCTCTAACCAAAATTTAAGATAACACTTTATTAATTCTGAAGGGAAATTAGAGATTTGTAGTATTTAAAAAAATACTACAGTACTATTTTTGTTAAAAAGTAGTATTTAAAATATACTACAAACGAGAAAGGACTCTTTTAATCACAAAGTAATTTTGGTTACTGACAGCAAATAAATCCCCTTTAACTAAAGAGACAATAAAAGAAGGAAAATATTAGCTAAGGCTGACTAACTGTGCTAATAGCAAGCTGTGGTCCTGCTTCAGATTAAGGTGACGCTTAAGATGGTATATTTCACATTAAGGATTTGTAATCAACTGTCTAAAGGTGTCTATATATATAATAATGCTATTTATATGTTATGCATTATATTCTACTTATAATGCTATTATAAGTTACAAAAATGCGCATATTAGATAGATAGATAGATGATAGATAGATAGATAGATAGATAGATAGATAGATAGATAGATAGATAGATAGATAGATA
>JAOVVH010000061.1:4558699-4572325 GCA_028566435.1 Scorpiodoras heckelii | reverse complement strand
AGGTACTATTTGGGTGGTGGATCATTCTCAGTACTGCACTGACACTGATGTGGTGATGGTGTGTTAGTGTGTGTTGTGCTAGTATGAGTGGATCAGACACAACAGTAAACCGTATTACACTTTTCCTTCTGTCCATTAGCATTTTATAGCATTTGGAGATGCTATACCTTTTGTGCTGCATCATGCGTCAAGTTATTTTTAAGCATCTTACTGTAACAGGTCTGTTTCCCAGGAAGTTGAGATCTGTGTTCTCTCCAAACAAGTAGCCCTCAGGATGGGTCGAATCAAACTTTTCTCCTCCCATGATGAAATGGCTGGCAAAGTAGCTTCCTGCATGATAATAATAGAAAAAAAACACAGCAGACTCATAAAAAACAACACCAACAGGCCATGATTCAATTTTTAATTGTAAAGATTTCCCCTAAATATTCTTTGTTTAGTTTAAGTGATGTAATCATATTTTAATATAAGAAAAACGTTCATGCTAATAAGAGTCTCTTGCTTTAATTATTTTACAGCTATTTAGGTTACAAACTCAATTACAGTCTTAATATACCTGTATAGTTATAACCATCTTGGAAAATTCTGAATGTTTGAGCCTGGTGTATGCAATAAGGTGTGTACTAAAACTCTACATGATGAAGGTATATTAAAAATATACCATTAAATATATTATCTGTAACTTGAAAAGTTATCTTGTACAGATGGAAAAATTAGCCTTTTGGAGTTAATCACAGTTTATCTAAGCCAGGGTTTCTAAACAGTTTTTTACAAAAACTAAATCTGTTCATAATAAATATTACTGCAGCTGCCCAGTGTAGATGGTCTGATTGGCACTACAGACTGATTTTAGGAACAATGGCATAATATAGAATCACCAAACTTCGAATACTATTTCTACTGACCAAATATTTACAAAGAATGCAGGTAACAAACTAATTTGGGAAAAAAATTATATTTAACTATAGACTATAGTATACTGTATATATGAATGAAATGTAATATATAGGAACTATATACTTTGAGTAATGTGTAACATGCAATGAGAAGTAAAAGGAAAGTGTACGCTTTTTGGGGATAAATCAACTGATCATTGTCAACACCAGTGTCCAATGTTAAGCAAGGGCAAATCCATAGAGACATGTCCAGCTTATCAATGTTTCTTTTTGTGTATCGTTGTTTCTTATCTCTTTATTATTGTTTCCGGTTTCTTTATCACTGTCTCTTACAGTAATACCCCAAGATTTTGAAAATGCATGTATTTTCGATGGACAACTAACAAAGGCCTATAAATACCTTTCTTCATATGTTAAACCCTAAATATGTCCTCAAAACACTTCAAGTTCATTTAAAAATTATGTTATAATTTACATTACCCTTTAAAATTGTACAGGTAAAAGTAAACATACACAGTACTGTACTATAAAGTACATACAGTAAGATACCATACATACTGTACGTACATGTACATCTACGCATTTTCATGTACGTACATGTACGCATTTTCACAATGATCATTATGTTAGTATTTTATATTAAAATTAGAAATACAGTATGATAATAATAACTGCAGTATAAGTGGATACAGTAAGTAGAGCATTAGTTTTACAGTATTGGAAATCGGTAGTATACAGGTTGTAGTCTCGATCAGCTGATGCTGGAAACGTAAACAAAGCAAATGGCGCATGATCTGTGTTTATATTTCATAATACAATAGTAGTATATGATAATAATACATGCAGTATTAATGGATACAGTAGGTAAAACATTCTTTTTATGAAATAATCTCTATTTATTATTATTCTTAACAAATTAACGCTAAAAATGATATATACGACTTATCGGTCACAAAAAAATCTACGGATTACATCTGCTGGGGTTGGGAAACATCATCTAGAAAAACAAAACAGGACTAAATGGTATAATTTTGGGAAAGTCAGACAATGAAAGGTTTTTTTTATATTAGCATTGTTTACATTTTGCACACTGTCATATTAGAATCAAAACTCTGATATTGTGACAGTCTTAATACTTTGCTCCTATTGTATGTGATGAATTCCTAAGACTAAAAATTCATATATATTTTGATACTAATGATATTGATACATGTGCAAAATGCATAACACCGAGATATGAGAACAATAACAGATTTATTGACACTGCAGGCTGTGCTAATGTCTAGTCTTAATATCTGTGTGACAGTATTTCTTGAAGAAACAAATCTATGTGTATGAAATCAAAAGGGAATTTCCCAGTAGGATTATTCCAAGCAGGTATTTCTGTTTCACCATCTGCTAACACTGATGCTGATGTTCTGCATCTGTTTCAAAGATGACAGCAAATTTTGCAATGTAAAAATAAGAAAAATGTTCTCCCAGGAACATTACTGCAAACTGACTTGTGCTCATTAGTGAATGAATAGCTTAACAGATCATTTATGCCATAGTTATCATTTATTTGAGATATTTTACAGCAGTATCATTGGTGGAAAAATATGTTGCTACATTCTCTATACATTTATCCTGATTGTTTTGTTTTAGATTACAGATTTATATATGGATTTTATTTTAAATAAAATCAGCCTCAGTACAGCTGAAGACAGAAATGAGTGGTAGAATAACAAACATAGAGGATACAGAATGAACTGCTATGGAGAAGAACAAAGAGATGGATGAATGAGCAGGTACAATGGATCACACCCCAGTCGAGCAAGTCTGGTAGTTTAATACACACAATTGCCTGGCATTAAATTTAATAGCTTGCGTGAACCCAGTAAGTGCTGCTGAAAATAGTTAACAAGACAGATCCTTTTATTTAATTTATGTAAATCAGTAATCTGTATATTACAGTGTGCAGTAACTATGCATGCTCTAACAGCAGGTGAGCTAATGGTCTATGAGTCACACACACACATCAGTGTGATTCAATCGTGACCTGAAATCACAAATCATACTGGACATTGACATGTGATATGGCACACCACACTGCTGTCATAGTAATGAATAACAGTAATGAAAAGAAATGAGTGGAGTGGTGACATTAGTGTTTAGCTGCAGTTGAAGATAAAGTGGTAAAGCACACATACCACAACTGGTGCTGGCTGTTACTACTGAATGTTTGCTTGGTTTCTAAGTGAGTGAACGATTCCCATCAAAAGCAGCTGGTGCAGGCCTGTCTGCATCAACTGTGACAACCTGACCGAGTGTGGAGTGTGTGGTGTGGTGATGTGAGGTAGTAGTAGTAGTTATTATAATAATAATGACAAAAATAACAAAAGAAGACTTTTTAGAGATTTTTGGATAGAACTGGTGCATCTGTGGTGCAATTATGTAATAAATATTCTGAAAAATAATAAAATCAAATAATAATCAACAATCATTTAGTATTAAATAAATAGCATAAAAGAAATAAAAAATAACTGTCAAAAAAGTTATATTAATAATAAATTATAGTCATATAATAAATAGTAATAAATATACTTTTTACTATTACAGTACTACTACTACTACTACTACTAATAATAATAATAATAATAATAATAATAATAATAATAGAGATGAAAGAGAGATGGTGCATCAATGATCTAATAAATAATTCTGCCAAATAATATATAGCAATGTAAACTAATGCCATTGATATTAAATATGTATTAATACATTAATAATAAAAAACAGCATAAAAATATTTTTTTCAAAAATAACACTGCATGTCAAAAGGTAGTTATAATTTTAATAATAAATATACTTTTTTTTACTGTTAGTGTACATGTTATATTTATTATTATTATTATTATTAATAATAATAATAATAATAATAATATGCATTGCTTACAAAGACGTTATTCTATTGTTCTTTTAAAGGTTTGTTCTTAAATATTTCTATCACTGATAATATAAAAAATTATAGCATTTCCATAGAGATTATTGTATTGTTTTAAATACGTTTGTTTAGGTAAATTATTTAAAAAAGAAACAGATTATAATTACAATAAACCTTTAAGATGTAAAATCTTAAATAATAATAATAAATAAAATAATTAATAAATAAATAAATAAATTAATTAATTAATTAAATACATACATAATTCCCAGGTATATCTAAGGAATAAAGCCTGTTTTTCCTCACCGCTTTTGGGTGGATATCTGTAGACGGAGCTGGATGGGATGTCCACCTCCTCCACTCCAGCATTCTGTCTGCTGGTTAAAGCTCCCATTTCTCGGCAGCGTGCTGCAGATGAACATTCAGATGGGCGCAGAGCCGCAGTTTGTTCCTCTCTTCTCTCTTCAAATAGAAAAGCTACTCTTCTGATGGCTTGCGGCGTCACGATTTCGGCTTGGAGTGTCCATGGGATGGGAGAAGTCCTGAGCGCTTTCTCTCAAACCTCCGGCCCCTTGTTCGGGTCCTGTCCCAAACCCCTGCGCTGCTTCTCTCTCTCTCTCTCTCTCTCTCTCTCTCTCTCTCTCTCTCTCTCTCTCTCTCTCTCTCTCCTTTCCTTTAGCTACCTCTTGGCGTGGAGAGCCATGGTTCAGTCCGGCTGCTGCGGCAGAACAAAGCCGCTTCTTGTTGCCAGGGACGGGATTCCCGGGATCAGCCCGTTATCTTGTCCATGGTGTCGGGTCCGAACTGCGCTTTGATGCTGAGGCTCTTTCCGAGCCCTAATGGCCGCTTCTCCTTCTGACGTCACACCGTAGAGCCGACCTTTCCAAATCTGTGGAGCACTGCAGTGCAGCCAAGCTAACACACACACACACACACACACACACACACACACAGTCATGATTTTATCAGATCTTACAGCCTACTTGCTCCCTAATATAGCTTAGTATTTTATTTATAATAGACATCCAGTATTCCAAAAGTGTGGGGTATACATTATGGCCAAAAGTATGCGTTCACCTGACCATCACAACCAGATGTGCTTGTTGAACATTCATTCATTCATTATCTTCCGCTTTATCCCGCTAGTTGGGGTCACGGGGGGGGCTGGAGCCAATCCCAGCATCATCGGGCGAAGGAGGGGTACACCATGGACAGGTCGCCAGTCCATCACATGGCCAACACACATTCACGCACACATTCACACCTACGGGCAGTTTAGAGTGACTGATCAACCTAACATGCATGTCTTTGGATTGTAGGAGGAAACCGGAGTACCCGGAGGAAACCCATACAAGCACAGGGAGAACATGCAAACTCCACACAGAACGGCCCGGACAGAACGGGAATCGAACCCGGATCGTCTTGCTATGAGGCGACATTGCTAACCACTACGCCACCGTGCCGCCCCGGCTTGTTGAACATCCCATTCCATAACCCTGGCCATTAAGATAGAGTTCGAACCCCTTGTTATAATAAGCAGGTGTTTATATACTTTTGGCCATATAGTGTGTATCTATGGAAAGCACAACACGCCATTATTAAAGTTCATTCATTAAATCAATTTCAAGGATCAGAGTGGATCCGGAGCCAATCTCACGATCACTGAGCACAAGGTGTGAATATGTCGTGAACTGCTTGGAGGATGGTATGCCAGTCCATCACAAAGCACCAGTTAGC
Source organism: Scorpiodoras heckelii (assembly GCA_028566435.1). Classification (NCBI taxonomy): domain Eukaryota; kingdom Metazoa; phylum Chordata; class Actinopteri; order Siluriformes; family Doradidae; genus Scorpiodoras; species Scorpiodoras heckelii. The sequence goes on along the minus strand of JAOVVH010000061.1, from coordinate 4,566,769 downwards.
TGCATGGTTTTCGACAGTAGGAGGTAACCAGAGAACCTGGAGGACACTCATGCATTAATTATTAAATCAATAATGTTCATGAAATAAATCTGCACTTAAAAGGTTCCATGGCTATAAAACCTGATATATGGAAATCTATACATTGCACAAAAAAGTAAGGAAATTTGTGTTTGGTAGATTATTTCTTTGTTGTAACAATGCTTCTTGGCAATAAATCTTATACCGTTGAAAAGCCTGTTCATTTTCCTTTTAAATGGTGCCACATTTGGTAAATCTTCTCTGCCATTGCCAAACAGCTTATTTTGCTGATGCTATTGACACTTGTTTTGTTTTGAGCTTCTGACTTGCGGCAAATTTTGGTTGAAGAATGGGATGCCATCCCACAGCAGTGTGTGACCAGGCTGGTGACCAGCATGAGGAGGAGGTGCCAGTCTGTTGTGGCTGTGTATGGTTCTTCCACACACTACTGAGGCTCCTGTTTGTTAAATGAATAAATTGTTAAATTGCCAATATGTCTTGTTTCTTCAAACTTCAATCATCTAGTCCACGAAACACCAAACGAGTCAATGGTAGAATAAGCTGTTTGGCATTGGTAGAGAAGATTTGGCAAATTTTTCATGGGTGCAACCCACATACTCGGCTATGCTGCTCATCCCTCAAATGCATGTTCCTTACAAATGTTTGACCATTTAAAAGAGAAATGAACAGGCTTTCCAACGGTATAAGATTTATTGCCAAGAAGCATTGTTACAACAAAGAAATAATCTACAAATCACAAATTTCCTTACTTTTTGTACTATGTATAGTTTGGTTTGGTGAGCTGATGATCAGCTGCAAAACCACAGGGTGACCTGGTCAAGGACCATCTTTTCCAGCTGGTAAATTATTTCCCATATGTCCTGAGAACTTGACTAAAGTGATCAATAAAAATTTAATATTTTCTTGCCTCATATATGTTATTTGTGTAAAAAAAAAAACAACAACTTGTCTGTGATGTGTTATTGAAAAAGAAAAAAAAATCTACCAAACTGTTAAGCACTGCAGTGCACCATAGCCACCATACACACATTTCCTTTTCATTAAACTATCACTACTTTTCCATGGCGCATCCACAATGAGTCACATTTCATTGATTTTAAATATTTTCCCAATTTTATTTTCGAATGGAGTCTAAGACTGTGTAAAACTGTGTAGGTGACAAATACAATAAACATTAAATCTATGGTAGGAATCAAACCTTGGCTGGTTCAGGCTTACTGGAGAGCCAAGAACATCTGCACTGCAGTGTAGTCAGTAGCTGTATGAAAAACAAGAGCTGAATTAAATGGAGCCTGCTGTCCCATACTACTATAATGATATTCATAATTTAATTCAACACAGCAGGATTTTAAATAGCAATACAGTTAAAATCTTAATGAGCCCAAACCTCAGCAGGGCAGTGAGATGTAATAGACTATGCCTAGTTTGTGTTACAGTCATCATTAGGCTGTAATATCAGCTTTTTATGAAACAACATGTGCCTCATTAACAGTCACATTTCAGTAAGCTGGGATACAACAGTGAATGGGTTGGAACTTATTTATTCAGATTAGGAACACATTTAATCTATATAAGAGTTATGGATATGAAAGGCAATGTGAGGGTAGCATTAGTCATTTAACCAATAGGTAAGGAATAAAACATTGGGGGCATGCTGCTGTAAGAAAATAATTAACAACAGGGTGGTGTGATGCAGCCTGAAGCCATGCAGAGTCACTCTGACAGCCAGACCCATGGTTTTATATTCCTCCTATTTTTATTAACTAAAGAACAGCACAATGTAATTTATATCCATTTAAAATGACTTTCAATGTTGTGGAACATCTGAGACAAATTAGTTCCTTTTATCACTTTTACATGTTATTGTAACTGAAAGTAATCATTTCCTCATCAGCCTCTTTTTTGTCTCTTTTTGAATCTGATAAAAGCAAACAAACAAACAAACAAACACAGCATGTTGTGTTACCAAGAAACCGGAAAGTACAAAACTAACCCTTGCAAAGTGCTGACACCGGAGACTCCTTCTATTATGCATCCTTACTCAAAACTTCACAGTATCAACAATTCTCAATATCAAACAAGTCCCTGTGATTGTGCTTTTATTATACAAACAATAACATCAGAATGTGCACAAAGTTCATCTTTACCAAAGAAGTTCTACAGTTGTATGTTAAAAATAAAAAAAAAACATCACACACCTAGCCATGCCTTTACAAACATTTGTGAAAGAACGGGTCATTCCAAAGAGCTCAGTGTATTTGAGTGTGATACTGTAATAGGATGCCACCATTACAACAAGTCAGTACTTTAAATTTCTTCCCTCTTAACTATTCCACAATCAACTGTTAGTGGTATTTTTGAAAAGTGGATGCATTTAGGAACCACAGCAACTCAGCCACGAAGTGGCAGACCACGTAAAGTTACACAGCAGAGTCACTGAGTGCTGAGGCAAATAGTGCATAATAGTCATCAATGCTCTACTGTCTTGATAACTGCAGAGTCCCAAACCTCCTCTGGCATTAACATCAGCACAAAAACTGTGCACTGGATGCTTCAAGGCATGGGTTTCCTTGGCTGAGCAGCTGCATCCAAACCTTACATCACCAAGCACAATGCCAAGTGTCAGACGGAGTGGGGTAAAGCACACCACCACTGGACTCTGGAGCAATAGAAACATGTTCCGTGGAGTAACAGATCATGCTTCTCTATCTGACAGTCTAATATATGAGTCTGCGTTTGGAAAATGCCAGGAGAATGCTAACTACCTAACTGCATTGTGCCAACTGTAATGTTTGGTGGAGGTGGGATATTGCAGTGGGGTTGTTTTTCAGGGGTTGGTCCAAGTCCCATAGTTCCACTTAAGGGAAATCATTAAGCTTCAGCATACCAAGACATTTTGGACAATTGAATGCCTCCAAATTTGTGGGAACATTTTGGGGAAGGCCATTTTCTGTTCCTACATGACTGTGCCCCAGTGCACAAATCAAGGTCCATAAAGGCACAGTTGGGTGAGTACAGTGTGGAAGAACTTGACTAGCCCACACAGAATCCTGATCTCAACCCCATTGGACACTTTTGGGATGAACTAGAACAGAGACTGCGAGCCAGGCCATCGATTCTAATTCATCCCAAAGGTGTCCAATGGGGTTGAGGTCAGGGCTATGTGCAGGCCAGTTTATGGACCTTGATTTGTGCACTGGGACACATTTTACGGCACTAGTACACCGTAGCAGTTGCGTAACTTGTTTCTGGAAACGGGTGCAATATCACGTCTTTAAGTCACTTTTTATTGCAGCTTCATTGTTAATGCAAACAATGCTACGGTGTACTAGTAGTAGTAGTAGTAGTAGCAGTGCCGTAAAATGTTGACGCATGCGCAAAACGTCCCACGGCTAATCGCAATGCGCATGAGCACATTTGGTCGCGCATGCGCGGTATGGATCGTCAACGCGTTTAAACAGGTTACAACTTCCGCTTGTTGTATAGACCCGCCCCGGAACGCAGTTGGCCGCCATTTTAGGTTGAGGCGCGCAGCGTGCAGGGTTGTGTTCGTCGAGCGGGCTAACAGGTTTCCTTTCCTGTCTTTTTCCACCGCCATTATTATTTTTTTTTTTTACACTTTTATCATCTGTGAAAGGTGAGTAACGAAGAGAGACGCGAAGATGAGTTACGGCAGACCTCCGCCCGACGTCGAGGGCATGACCTCGCTGAAAGTGGACAATCTGACGTACCGAACCTCGCCCGAGACGCTGCGGCGTGTTTTCGAGAAGTACGGCCGTGTCGGAGACGTGTACATCCCGAGAGACCGCTACACGAAGGAGAGCCGCGGGTTCGCCTTCGTGCGCTTCCACGACAAGCGCGACGCCGAGGACGCGATGGACGCCATGGACGGCGCGCTGCTGGACGGGCGCGAGCTGCGCGTCCAGATGGCGCGCTACGGACGACCGCCGGACTCGTACTACGGCCGCCGCGGAGGACCGCCGCGCAGATACGGCGGCTACGGACGGCGGAGTCGCAGGTCGGTGCTGATCGAAAACATGGCGCCGTCGCGTTTATTACATAGCGAAATGGCTTCCTGCCTTACTTTAACACGACGCGCTTACACATGACATCAGCTTCGCGTACATACGTTGTGGTGATGAAATAAAATATAGGTCTGCGTAATGTTTGGAATTATACTTCTTACTATTACATATTTAATGCCGCAAAGTGTTAGCGGATGCCTTGTAAACAGACTCGAGCCTCGGATTTTCCTGAGGGAGCAGACCGAATAGAGCGCTGCTCAGCGCGGGCTCGGGAAAATACCAGGGCGGTGCAGCTGCGGCCTAGAAGGCCGCGCCGTGCTGGAGCTTTCCCCCCAAAAAGCTAACTAGCTAATCGGTAACTAATCACGAGTCAGCGCCAGTGTATTCTTCATTAAAAATGGCATTGATCTTATAGTAGTTGTAATATATATTTTATTATTTTGTTATCAAAAGATCGACTTTAGCTAATAAAACTAGCAGGTTTTGTAATTTAGTTGCAATACAAACCTCACACGGTCTGTTTTAATGTCCGTGGTGTTCCTACAGCTTGGTTTTATTTGTTCTGATCACCGGCTTTGTTTGTTTGGTCCAGTCGCAGTCCCCGGCGCCGGAGGCACAGCCGCTCCCGCAGCAGGAGTCGCTCCCGCTCCAGAAGCAGATCTCGCTACAGCCGCTCCAGGTCCAGGTCCTACTCCCGGTCCCGCTCTCGGTCTAAGAGCCGCACACCCCGCAGGAGCAAATCCAGATCTCCTTCCAGGTCCCGATCCAGATCGAAGACCAAGTCTCCGTCCAGGAGTCGCAGTCCCCGCTCGAACAGAGCGTCCAAATCCAAGTCGAGGTCCAGGAGCAGGCCCAAGTCCCCCGAGGCCAACGGAACCGCCCAAGAGTCGTGAGCCCGAGTTCAGGTAAAAATGCACCTGCAGGAACTTTTATTTACTTTATTCTTTCAGAATTAATCCTGAACCGAATACCTGATCGACTAAGTTGGGGTTTAAAACTGCCACTAAAAAATATATATATGTTTCAGCTAAATGTCAGAACTTTTCCAAATTGCCTCACACGCTTTAATTCAGAAAGAGACGTGGAGAATTAGTTCATTTGTAGACCTGGAAAAGTCGGGACTTCTGGATACTGCTCCAGAAAATAATGACTAACTCCGTGTCTGAAATGTTTGCCGTTTGTTTTCTGTACTAAGTCATTATTTTTTATGATGCATTTATTAAAGGAAGTCGACTATATAGAAAGGGCATGAAACCAAACAAATTTATCAGCACTAATGATGGGTTTTGGGTGGTGGGGTGGTGGCAAAGGGTGAATAATGGTGTATTTTGGATTACTACTTTGTGCCGTGGCAGTGCACTAGTGAAAAATTTGGTAAATGCATGTCTGTGCAAAAAAAAAAAAACCCAAACAAAAAAAAAGAGCACACCAGGAACCCGTTTGCGGAGCCGTGAAAGGTAACGTCGTAAGTATTTCTTCATTTGCAACCAATAGATTCTGGGTGGTAAACGTTTTTACCTTAATGTGGAATTCTTTCCTCCAAGCTGCTGATTCCTGTATGCAAAAGAGGAGTTTGGGGGCAGTTTGAGAGCAGTTAGTGTGTGGTCCGACCGTTGGCTGCCTGCTGCTGCTTGGCGGTTGCTATGGAGCAGGTCGGTCTCATTGAGTGTTGAGGTGGTGTTGAGGTACGTTCGAAGGACGACGGACGGAGACCCTTTTCCATCTTCCTTGCCCATAGACGAAAGTAGGACAGAAACAAGCGGGATGCTTTCTCAAAGCCAGTGTAAAGCGGTCAGCGGAGTAACATGTATGATTTTTCTCTACGGTAATTTCATTTAATCTTTGGTGTTTGCTGACATCTTGAAGTTGCTTTCAGAAGTGCATCCCCTTCCTCCCAGGTTTTGCTGATTATCGTTGAGGTTACTCAGCACCAGTTAGGGTTAATCACACAGTCGAGCAACTCTACAACAGACTCGTTGCTCACTAGACAAGTGTTAAAAGGTTTGAAAGCACATGATTTTTCTTTCTTTCTTTTATTATCTAGTTATGTTTGTTTTTTTTTTTGTTTTTTTTTACTGAAGGTGGCCAAAAGTGAATAGTTGTTAGTCAGCAACTGTTTTCATGGTAATAAAGGAAATATACAAGCGTCTATGTGCTTGTATAATAAATTATCCTCCATCTTAAATTCTTTAAAACTCACTGCCTCTTTTCTTTCCTAGATGATGTCAGATGAATGAGTCTTCATTCCGAGGATCGCATCAAAAGGAAAAGTCCATCTGAGGAGTTTCTGAATTCACCTTATCAGACCAAAAGGTTGTTGCAAACTTGGTCTACACCTTTTTTAAAACTTTTTTTTTTGCCTTTGTTCAGTTGACCAGAAATTTCTGTATTGTGTTTTGAAGTGTGTGATCATATTAAATGGAATTGAATGTCTGCGCTTAAGTGAGATTCTTAGGTGGAAAGTTTTATTTTCTTTATTTTTTAGTTTGTGCATTTGTTTAGTACTTCATGTAAGTAATCTCCCAGCCAATAAAGTAAGTTCATTTTATTCAATTCATTACGTCTTTTCTTTAATGCAGTGTGTACAAGTCTGTAATGTAATAAAGCTGATTTTTTTTTTTGATTCGTCTCTGTACATAAACTCTGGCCAGATGTTTAGCCCTAACATCACACATGTGCATGTATCAGAATTCGACCAGGTGCTTTTCATTCGCATATGATCCATTTCTCTGTCTATTGAGTTTGGATTTTTTTTTCCTTTCTTGTGTGTTACCTACTAATTTGGCAGATTTGTGATTTTTCTAATGCCTCTCCCTTGTATCTTTTGTGCACTAGGCGCAGTTGCGCAGCAGTTGAGTATTGCTGGTTAGCTGTTAAGGTGGCGTGTTGCAGTGCAGAGTGCTTGGCTGTTTCCAGTATTCTCCTGATTGCTCCCGTGTAACGCCCTTGATTTGACGGTTTTAAAAGCTGCAGCAGAATGACCTGCGCGGGTCCTTCCTGCAAACCTTTCGTTCGATTAATTTACGCATTGGGAGGTAGTGCACCAACATTTATCACGTTTTCAATGGCAGCATTATGTTCTCTGTGGAAACGTTCACAGCTGTAAGCTCCATGTGAATGCTAATAAACTTTTTCTGTGCTAATGTGTGCGTGTGTGATTATTATGGTGTGAACATGATACGTTAGCAGAGCTGGAGTTAAACATTAATTTTATCCCTGTTCAGGTAGCACCGTTTGGCACTTCTGGTAAGTATATACAGTATATTGGATTGAGGTAAGAGGTGAGGTAAGGCAAGTGGACTGTATCCTGTATATACAGTGAGGAAAATAAGTATTTGAACACCCTGTGAATTTGCAAGTTCTCTGGCTAAGAAATCATGGAGGGGTCTGAAATTTTCATCTTGGTTGCATGTCCACTGTGAGACATAATCTAAAGGAAAAAATCTGGAAATCACAATGTATGACTTAAATAATTTAGTTGTGTGTTACTGCTGCAAATAAGTATTTGAACAACTGTGAAAGTCAATGCTAATATTTGGTACAGTAGCCTTTGTTAGCAATTACAGAGGTCAAACGTTTCCTGTACTTTTTCACCAGCTTTGCACACACTGCAGCAGGGATTGTGGCCCATTCCTCCACACAGATCTTCTCCAGATCAACCAGGTTTCTGGACTGTCACTGAGAAACATGGAGTTTAAGCTCCCTCCAAAGATTTTCTATAGGGTTAATCTTGATATGCTTCTTACTGAGCCAGTCCTTGGTTATCCTGGCTGTGTGCTTTGGGTCATTGTCATGTTGGAAGACCCATCTTCGATGCTCTAACTGAGGGAAGGAGGTTGTTCCCCAAAATCTCACAATACATGGCCCCGGTCATCGTCTTTAATACAGTGCAGTTGCCCTGTCCCATGTGCAGAAAAACACCCCCAAAACATGATGCTTCCACCCCCATGCTTCACAGTGGGGATGGTGTTTTTGGGATGGTACTCATCATTCTTCGTCCTCCAAA
>JAOVVH010000061.1:4465237-4478465 GCA_028566435.1 Scorpiodoras heckelii | reverse complement strand
GTGCTACTTTGTGTTGTTCTATCACTTAAAATCTCAATAAAATACATTTAAGTTTGTGTTTGTAAGGTGACAAAATGGGAAAAAGTTCAAGGGGTATGAATACTTTTGCAAGCCACTGTATTTATGGGAGGGATGCCTACTTCTGCTTCAAGCTTCTGCACTTGTGACTGCTCTGGATTGTCCCGTAAGGACATCACAGAGATTTACACTTCCCAAAATAATATTGTAAAATCTGTTGAATTCAATATCAATAATTTTCACAATAAACAATTCTTCCTCCAATGAAATCAGACCTTTGACCTAAAATGATCAATTTTATAATGCATTATTTAATTATTATTTAAATGAACCCTTACTGAGCCTTTCTGCAGTTGCTCACAGCAGCGATCAGTCTCCTAAATCCCTCCTCAGATGTACTGTATTTCTTTACATCCAACTCCTCCAGGACATCATCTGACATGTGCAGCATATATGCAATTGCTGTGCAGTGTGCAGCTGAGAGGGTTTTCTCTGATTTCTTCTCTGTCTCCAGAAACTCCTGAATCTCTTTCAAGAGAGACTGATCTTTCATTTCTGTGAGACACAGGAATAGGTTGATTGCTCTTTCAGTAGGAATGTCCTCGGTTTGAATCTGCCATTTAATGTACTGAACTGTACTCCTGATGTTCTCTGCGCTGTTGTGTGTGTGTGTCAGGAGGCCTTCTAGGAGTCTCTGATTGGTCTCCAGTGAGATGCCAAGCAGGAACTGGAGGAAAAGGTCTAAGTGTCCATTATCAGTCTGTAATGCTTTATCAACTGCTGCTTTTAACAATTCGTCCAAAGGAACATCACTGGACCACTCTCTGTACAGTGGCATGAAAACCTGCAGCACCTCCATCCTCTCTGTCATATAGCAGTAAAACACATAAAATGCAGCAAAAAACTCCTGAAAGCTCAGATGCACAAAGCAGAACACCTTCTTTTGGTATACCACAGATTCCTCCTTAAAGATCTCAGTGCAAATCCCAGAGTATACCAAGGCATCTGTGATATCAATACTGCACTCTCTCAGGTCTTCTTCATAAAACATCACATTGCCCTTCACCAGCTGCTTAAAAGCCAGTTCTGCTAGTTTTAAAATTGTGACTCTGTTAGTTTCCAGAAGTTTCTCAGGATCTTTTTTATCCATTTCTTCATACTTCTCATTTTTCATGTTCATCTGAATAAGCAGGAAGTGTGCATATATCTCAGCCAAGGTTTTAGGAGCTTCTGTATGAATATTTTGTTTCAGAATTTCCTGAAGCACTGTGGCTAATATCCAACAAAACACTGGAATGTGACACATGATATAGAGACTCCTTGTTCTTTTAATGTGTGAAATGATTTTCTTGGCATGGTCTTGTTCACTGACTTTCTTCCTGAAATACTCCTCCTTTTGTGCATCACTGAATCCCTGAATTTCCGTCACACGATCCACATACATCTGAGGGATCTGACTGGCCGCTGCTGGTCTTGAGGTTATCCAGATGAGAGCAGTGGGAAGCAGGTCACCACTAATTAGGTTTGACATAAGGGCACTCACTGATGATGTCATCATTACATCAGTTACTTTCTTACCATATGGAAATTTCAGCTGAAGTCTGCTTTCATCCAGGCCATCGAAAATAAAGATGATTTTACACACGTTGTATACGTGTGTGTCCAGAACTTTTAGCTCAGGATGGAAGTCGCACAAGAGTTTGTGAAGACTGTAACAGTCATCTTTAATCAAGTTCAACTCACGGAACGGAAGCACAAACATGAAATCAATATCCTGATTGGCTTTTCCTTCTGCCCAATCCAGAATAAATTTCTTCACTGACACAGTTTTCCCAATTCCAGCAATTCCTTTAGTTAACACAGTTCTGAGCTTTTGTACATTTTCTACAGTTCTGTTCATAACATTTTCTCCATTCGTTTTGCCATTATCTTGTGCATGGTTAAATATATCTAAGCAGTTGATTGGTGTGTCATGGAAGTGCTGTCTTTTTGGCCTTTTCTCCATCTGTAAAACTTCATGTTCATTATTCACACCTTCACTCTCTCCCTCTATGACGTACAGCTGTGTATAAATAGTGTTCAGAGGGGTTTTATTTCTGTGTAATTTTATTCCTTCAAATAAACTCTGGTGCTTGTTGTGCATCCTGTTTTTATGAATGTGTAAGACTTGGGGCAGACTCTGGACATTCACTGGTTGGTAAGAATCTTGCTGTAAGGTTGTAGTTATCTTCATGGATGGACACCTGGACACACAGACAACCCAAAGATATAATACCTTCATCATGTTTAAGCAGAGGTGCAAATGTTAGAACACAAGCATTAACAGTGCAACTCTGTGTCTGTGAGCTACAATTACAGGCTTAACTGCAAGCTTGTTTGAAAAGGAACATTTTCAATCTTGATTTAAAAAAATGATCTCGCACCATGGATCATGGTGTCCAAAATGCTGAAGGTGTCTGAAAAATATCCTGCCCATTTGAATTTTCACTCAATCTATTTCATTCATGTGTCTATGTCCTGCTCATACAAACCTGAGTACCTGTAAGGCTGTTAGAATCAGCAACAACACTACTACTTAACCCAGAAGAAGATAAGTTCGCTTTTCATTCTGAGTCCTCATGTTATATCAGGGATGTTTTTTTTCCTTTCCCATTCCTTGCTTATTAGACTCAATAGCCAAGATTCAAGAACTTGTTATAAAGCGTATTTCCAGAAAAGCTGTGACATTTTCTAAAAATGCAATAAGATCTAAAAACTGTCATTTAAAAAAATCATTTCAACTTTTATTTAACTCATAAAAGTACAAAGAAAACATTTTCAGTGTTTTCACTGACAAGCAAATAGTATTTTGTAAATATTAAAAAATAGAATGTGACGACTGCACCAATCATAAAAAAGTTGGGACAGAGGAAAATCTGACAAGTAATACAAGTAAAACTGTTCTGGTAGGTTCCACAATTAGCAGTTTAACTGGTAACAGGTGAGGTCATCAAGTTACTCAGTTCAAGAATGTACAGTTCATAAGATCATGAAAAGGTTCAGGGAGTCAGGGGAAATCTTGGTGCGTGAAGACCAAGGGTGGAAATCGCTGCAGAATATGTGTGACCATCTGGCCCTTAGGTGGTATTGTTTGAGACACCATCATGCTACCATGATGGACATAGCCACATGGGCTCAGTAGTACTTTGGAAAATCATTGTCACTTAACATTGTCCTCTGCTGCATCAAGAAATGCAAAATGAAACAGTATTATGCAAAGAGGAAGCCATATATATTAATTATGCACTGAGATGCCAACAATCTCTCTGGACCTTAACTCATCTGTGATGGACTGAAAGACAGTGGAAACATGGTCTTGTTTTTTGGGGAAAAAATGGACATTGGATTTTATGTGCCAAAGATGAAAAAGACCATACAGACTGTTACCAATTAAAGTGCAAAAACCAGCACTTGTGATAACATGGGGGTGCATCAGTCCCCACAGCATGGGTGATCTTCATATACAAGAAGGTATCATTGATCCAGAGGATTATCTTGGCATTTTGGAGAAACGTGCTGCCATCAAGACATCTTTTCCAAGGAACTCAATGTCTATTTCAGCAGGACAATACCAGGGATCATTCTGTATGAGTTACAACAGTGTGGCTTGACAGGCCTGCTTGCAGTCCAGATTTGTCTCCTATTGAAAATGTATGGCACATCATGAAGAGGAGAATCAGACAACAGTGGCCACAGACTGTTGAGCAGCTCAAGTCTTGTACACAGCAAGAACGGGCAAAAATTCCACTTGCAAAACTGCAACAATTAGTATCAATTCCCAAATGATTAAAAATGATTTCGTTTAATTAATGAAAAGGTGATGTGACCCAGTTGAACATGCCTCTGTCCCAGCTTTTTCTGATTGTGCTGCAGACATCAATTTCTAAATTTGTTTATATTTAATCTATTTGTTTAACTGTTTAGTTCAAGTTAAGTTAAGGCATGATACATTTCTGATCTGAACATTATTCACTGGGCTACTCCATAAATGAATCATAATGAGCTGGGATAACATGCCTCATAGATGCCAACTTGCCTTAAAAAGTTCATAATTTTAGGCCAAACTGTTTCCCCTACCCAACTTCAGAGGGCGCTAGCACAAATGGCATCATACACTTAGGGATACAACCCTTATATTCTGTATCAGACCTGTGGGTCTACAACCATACCAAGTTTCCTGTGGATTGGTGAAGGTTAAGTATATGATATCATTGACCAAAATACTGGTGGGGAAAAAAAAAAACCAAAAGGAGAAAACAAACCTAACTAAAAACTTAACAAACACTATATGCCCATAATGGTGTTTTAATAAAGGATGTAATAAGAAATAAAAAATGAACATAATAACAAATAACAGAATGAGAATGTTTTTAAAAAGACCTCTAGAGAATTAAATTTTCTTTACAGCTGCTCTGTGATGATGTTTACTGTTAAAGTGCCTGTGCAAATAGAATAGAATTGAATTGAATTGAACTCTAGACTAGAGATGATTCATCAGTTTCAGGATGCAGCTTGGGAACATCATAGGCCCCATTCGTATGTGGCATTAACATGTGTCATGGGTGATCAAGTCGCAAGTGGACAGCTCTAAGGAGGGCAGTTCACACCTGGCATTAGGGTGCATCTCCACATGCTTCTGGAGTAACAAGATCTCACTTCCCTGCTCTATATACAAATAAACATGTATATATTTTCCATTTGCAAAGACCAAATGCACTGTTGTTTTTAAGCGGAGGGAGGCAGCAGTACATTTCCCAAGCCTATTCTGTCAGAAATGGAAGAAAAAGAAGAGTAAGAAGAAATCAAAACAATACAGAAATCAAAACAATACTGCACTTTAATATAATGCCTTTGATGTTCTACTTCTACATACATAGAGGATGTCAGTTGTGTGGCCATATGCGTCTCAGAATGTGGTCGGAGTGATCATATCTCACTCAATGCGTCTTAATTAACCCTGTTCGCACATGTGGCACTTAAAGATGACAAGTTGTGATCTATTTATTCAGGGTGCATGTTAATGCCAGGTGTGAATGGCGCCCTAGACAAATGTTACTGAAGACCTTTTTTGCAACAAGTTTTTGACCAACAACAATAGGTTTGAACGTACCCTATTTCAGGGATGATCCCTTCCCCGCCCAGACTTGGGGACCTTTCTATGGAGTGGCCCCTTTTCATAGACACACAGCTAGGTGCTGGCCATACTGCACTTTCAGCAATAAATCTGGGAACATAAAGTGTTTTGTAACAGCAACACATCAGATTTGCAGCAACCTGATTTAATGAGAAATTGGTGTTGGAATAGGTATCTTCTAGTTTTTGTGTAAACTTCTATAAATTTGCAAGTATGACATCACACTGATTTGCACTTACCTGTTCTCGGGGACAAGATCTTCCCTACCCAGGCTTGGAGGTTGTTCTATGGACCAGTCACTCTTCAGGGACACACAGCTCTTTGCTGGAGATGCTGTATTCATCATTCTATGAGAAGTTCACAAGTGTGACATTATGAATTATTGCTTTATTTCTAAAACATATAAAAAGTATTCTAGAAGAATTCCAGGGCATTCTTACTTCCTTGACCTTTCCTTTGCTCAGATTTAATGCTAATACATGGCTACTCACTTTGTCTCAGGGGTTTCTTCAACATCACTGGTGTAAGGATGCATCATCATGGAGTTAACCCCTGTAAACAAGATGATGATGATGATGATGATGCTCTCTGGTCAATGAGAATGTTACATCGATAAAGTTAACTGTCATGTTGATCCTGCAACATCAGCACCTGATTAAAAATCATTTCAATAAAACTGTAGCAACTGTAAGTTCTCTGAATAACTTGAATAACTTTCAACATTGCATCACTCATCACAATAAAATGCTGCAATCATCTCAACCTCAAGCCATTTCAGGGTAGTTTCCCTAAGTTATATTTTAGTTTGTGTAGTTTGTTAAAGATTAAAGTTTGAAGTGTTCTTTCATTATATAACAATAATAATATCTGTATGCTTGCACAATTAATCATTGTTAAACTATTACTGCAAAATAATGTATTAAAATGTGAAATCCTGAATGCCTAATGAAACTTAAACTATATCTGTGTCCCTCGGTGGATTTATTTTGTGTGAAATCATTAAACATGAGGTACATCACAGGTGCCTAGCTTCTTCATATACACTGAAGTACCAGAAAACTGGTATAAAAGTTAATACTCGGTAGGTCCCCCATGGGATCTTGGAGGGAACACTGCACGGTCCTCACGCTGATGTTTGATGAGGCCCCAGCATTGAATTCTGATGTTACTCGAGGCAGTGTTGGACGCCTATTGCGTGAAACGATTCTTGCCAGCTGACGCTGGTCACGTTCACCCGGAGTCTTTTTACAGCCACACTGCTGTCGTAACTTCGAGGTTTTGCCGGAGTTCAAAATCCAAACTTTGCTTCTACCTCCGAAATGCTTTGACCAATCTCACGAGCTCCAACTATTAAATTGTGCTGAAAATCACAAAATCGTGATAACTTGCCAATCTCAAAGCAGAAACAACTCTAGAAACTTCAATAGATGTCTATCACTTTATACATGCACTGGTAGAATTCATTTGTTATACGACTAAATTAAAGGGAAGCAGCAATCTGATATTACATATCTGCTAGAGCTGTAGGGTTTCAGCTTTGAGCCCTTTCTGTATTGACTTGGACTTGTCTTAGATTTACAGTACTGGCATTAGTACTGTAAAATATGGTCTTTACTGACAGTTTGTAAAAATAATGCTTTCGCCCTTTCTTTTTACATGCACAAATTTTGGCAAAAAGTAATTTCTTCTTATAGATGACAGCCTAATCATTGGCACACTGCATGAATGAAGCCAAGTAGGTGAAGTCTCAAAAGTGGCTTAGTCTCAAAAGGATGTGATGGTTTTCTGTCTTAATCTGGACTTGGACTCAGTCTTGATTTAGCCGTTACAACTGTATATCAGGCCAGTACCGACTGGGACTGGAATGGATTCAACACATTTTCCAATACAATTAACAGTTTTTTTACAAATCAGATTTTACATGCCAACACATCCTACCCATGCACAGTTGGGAGCAGGGCTTACTGGACTTTCAGTTCCCCACTCATCTCTTTGACATTTATAAGTTATGTCTTATGATTTTTTGTCATATAGTTGAGCCTAGTTATGCAGAAGTTCCAGCTAAAAAGTGACCAAAGTGCCAAATCATGGTCAGTGCACTAAAACTAAATAGCAAGAAACTTCTGGTACATTAGCAGAACAAAAAGGGAGGACTGTAATACCTTGCAAAACAACTCATGGAATATTCAACATTCGCCATGCATTCACAGTTTTATTGCAACACAGTGTTAGGAGTCCAAGCATTCAGGAAACTATTAATCTTTATTCATTCATCTTCATTAACCACTTTATGCCTATCCTAGAAGATAGGAATAGACAATCAAGCAAGCCAAGCTCAAGATCAAACCTGATGGACCTCTAGGGATGCTACCTGCTGCATAGATTTTTTTTTTACTATGCCAATAATTGTATCCATCTACAAATTAAGAAAAATGGACAATATACATGTTGCGATTATTTCAACTTACCACAACAATTACAATTTAAAAGCTCGGAAGCCATCCAACCTATAACATTTCACAGTATTTGACAACAGAAGCATGTAGAGTTGTTAACTTACTGTGATATCCGTATCAGATTGTTATCGTCCATTACTCATACTTCAGATACCAGTATCTTATTGAAAATGTAATCTGTGAATTTCCACTGATGCCAGTAAAATTATATTAGAAATTAGTATTTTAGGGGTTAAATAATAAAAAAATTAAATGATCTATAAAATAAGAACTCAACGTAGCGTAACTTAATTTAACATTACAGGATTTTAGCCTTCCATTGGCAATAAAACAGTGACTTGGTCCACTAAAAATAATGCATCTTTTTTGGAAAAAGCTTGGAAGTGAGCTCGAATCCATGACTGACTGCTTGCATTTAGATGTGCAGCAGTAGTTCAGTGGTTAGGACACTGGACTACTGCTTGGAAGGTCATGAGTTCAAATCCCAGCAAGGTGCCACTGCTGGGGCCTTGAGCAAGGCCCTCAACTGCTCAGTTGTATAAATTAGATAAATGCAAGTCATTCTTCATAAGGGTGTCTGTCAAATAGAAAAATGTAAATGACTCCATATTGCATTTTCACATCCCAATGCACAAAGTATTTGCAGTTTCACTTGGAAATATGTCACTTGCAGAAGGAATGCATTCAAAATGCATTCACATTTACATTTCATATCAACAATATAAAAATATATAGAAATATGCAAGTAGACAAAAGGTTTTATGCAAACTTAATAACTGATATTTCTGATGTAGTTCTGCAGATATAGCATTAAACACTGAGCCAAAGTGGTTATTATTTGCCAATTAAAGTTTCTTTACAAAAATAGTTCCTTTAAAATAATGTAATGAATTTCTTTTCTCATTTTAGAATGGGCTGCGAGTATTACTGCTAAAGTAAAAGTTTAACCGAAGTTTAGCTGTATGAACTCTAAAAAAAAAAAACTCACAGATGTTCTGTCATCTTGTGTCATCATGGTTCATCTCTCAGAGGAGACATCTTCACTGCAAAAGAATGGAGATCACTTGACTGCTCACCCTTTGTGTATAGAGGCTGGGTGGCATGCAGATGATGCGGCATTTTCAGTTCTGTGAAGTGCACAACCTCTGACGTTAATCCATAAAGTTATGTGGTTTTAGTCATATGATGTTACTGTAATGTTGACTTCCTCTAACAGCAGCAATGAACTTAAAAAAGCACCTCCCAACATTACTCACTTTCTCCCCTGCAGTGATTGTGCACCTTTTATTTCAATCAAAATTTAGTTTCGGCATGCCTAAGACACTTATACAGTTTTTAGCACCAAAAAAACCCCACCCAATTTGTTTTTGTTTCCTACTGATTTTTTTTTTTCCTTGGTGTCCTAATACAGTTTTACATAGAAGCATTTGCAATAAAGAAACCTTCCATAACATGTTTCTACCTAACATTTTTAATTACTCAGGTGTTTATTTAAAAAAGCTTACAATTGAGCTTAGCAGAAGAAATGCAGGTGACTAAAAATCAAAATTTGTTTGCAAGCTGTTATTAGAGATGACTGGACACACCAATGTCTGTCTTTTACAGTTCAGCTACATAATACTTCTGACACATTCAACAGTTGCGCAGTGTTATAATCAAAAGTGTCAGCATGAAACTAAATGATACGCATCAACCAACACTCAAAAACTGCCAGCAACTGTTTAACCCACTAATATTATAAAAAAAAAAATCTTTAGTGCTATCCACATACAGTGGTGCTTGAAAGTTTGCGAACACAAATATAGACTGGAATTGTCTATATTTCTGCATAAATTTGATTTTCACACATCCTAAAAGTGGATAAAGAGTACCAAATCAAAAAAATTAGACAAAAATATTAGCCGTAGACATTTATTTATAGAGGAAAATGATCCAATATCATATATGTAAGTGGTAAATGTATGTGAACCTATGCATTTAGTATCTGGTGTGACCCTCTTGTGCAGAAATAACTGCAACTAAAAGTTTCCGGTAATTGTTGATTAGTCCTGCAAATTGGCTTGGAGGAGTTTCAGCCCATTCCTCTGTACAAACCTGCTTCAAATCTGTTGGGTTTCTTCCTACAATATTTACATTTACATTTATGGCATTTAGCAGATGCTCTTATCCAGAGTGACTTACGAGAGTACTTATAAACTTCTCGCTTCGGATAGTTCCATAATATTTCTATTGGATTAAGGTCAGGACTTTGACTTGGCCATTCTAAAACTTTAACTTTATTCTTCTTTAACCATTCTTTGGTAGTACTTGTGTTCTTAGGGTGGTTGTCTTGCTGCATGACCCACATTCTCTTGAGATTCAGCTCACAGACAGATGTCCTAACATTTTCCATTAGTATTTGCTGATATATCTCTGAATTCATTGTTCCTTCAATGATGGCAAGCCATCCTGGCCCAGATACAGCAAAACAGACCCAAACCATGATACAACCACCACCATGTTTCACAGATGGGAGGAGGTTTTTATGCTGGAATGCAGTGTTTTCCTTTCTCCAAACATAACTTTTCTCTTTTAAACAAACGAATTTTTTTTTTTTTATCATCTGTCTACAAAACACTGTTCCAGTTGCCTTCTGGCTTGTCTATGTGAGCTTTAGTAAACTGCAGACAGGCAGCAAAGTTCTTTTTGGAGAGCAGCGGCTTTCTCCTTGCCACCCTGCCATGCACACCATTGTTGCTCAGTGTTCTCCTGATGGTGAACTTATGAATATTAATATCAGCCAATGTGAGCAAGGCCTTTAGTTGCTTAGAAGTTACCCTGGGTTCCTTTGTGACCCCTTGTGACACCTTGCTCTTGGCATGATCTTTGTTGGTTGACCACTCCTGTGGATAATAGTCTTGAATTTCCTCCATTTGTACACAGTCTGTCTGACTGTGGATTAGTGTCCAAAGAGTCCAAACTCTTTAGAGATGGTTTTGTAACCTTTTCCAACCTGAGAACCATCAACAAGTCTTCTTCTGAAGTCCTCAGAAATCTCTTTTGTTCATGCCATTATAAACTTCCACAAACATGTGCTGTGAAGATCGGACTTTGCTAGATCCCTGTTCTTAAATAAAACAGGTTGCACACTCACACCTGATTGCCATCCCACTGATTGAAAATACCTGACTCTAATTTCACCTTCAAATTATCTGCTAATCCTAAAGGTTCACATACTTTTGACATTTACAGATACATGATATTGGGTCATTTTCCTCAGTAAATAAATAATCAAGACTAATTCATTTGTCTGATTTGTTTGATTTGGTTCTCTTTGTCTGCTTTTAGGACGTGTGAAAATCCGATGAAGTTTTGGGTCAAATTTGTGAAGAAATATAGACAATTCCAAAGGGTTCACAAACTTTCAAGCACCACTGTACACTATACGGCCAAAAGTATGTGGATACCTGATCATCACAACCATATGTGGTTCTTTGCCAAATTGAAATTGGAAACACACAATTGTTTAATAGTAATGTAGTGTTACAGTTTCCCCTAAGTGGAAGTAAGAGGCCCAAACCTGTTCCAGCGTGACAGTGACACTTTACCCAAATCAAGTGACATGTCGTGTTAACGTTGCAGTAGAAGAACTCTTGTGTCCTTCACCTGACCTCAACCCCCAATGAACAACCTTTGAGATGAACTGGAACACCAACTGCACCCCAGGCCTCCTCAACATACCAACATCAGTGCCTAACCTCACTAATGCTCTAGGGACTGAATAAACACACAGAGCCAAACACAAAATCCAGTGAGAAGTCTTCCCAGAAGATGTTGAGATGTTCAACAAGCACATATGAATGTGATGGTTTGGCTATATAGTGTGATGTTGAAATAGCTCTTACAACACCGAGTGACCGACTTTAGATGCTGATTCAATTTTTGGTATATTATTAATTCAGTAATTAAGCCCACTAATTGTAAGATACAGTATGTTTTGCATTTTGCAGAGTAATGTTGGTGAACTTAAAAAACCCCAACTTTTTAAAAGTTTTTAACCAAAATATAACATAATAAGAAACTAAAATAATATTGGTGTGAAAAAGGTAGACTTAACTGATCACAGATATTTTTGCAAAATGTTATTAGTGTTTGCCCTGATGGTATTGCATCATTTCTTCTTCCTCAGTGGGCGGGGCTAAGACACGAGTAAAGGAAACATGAACATGGTGCACTTCAACTTGTTTTTATTTTTTGACACTTTGACAAAAACGTGCTCAATCAAAGTGAAAGCTATGGACTTATTCTTCACAGAACTGAACTGCTGTTCGGTGTGTTAAACATCCAATAATGCAAAAGTCAAGTTAAACCATTTGCATGTTAAGCTGCATTGTTTACATTGCGATTTAAACCTTCTGTTTGTAAAGTTACAAGCGAGATAAATGCAGAAGAATGGAAAAAAATGATACAATATGAATGTTACTAAGCAAATAAAGGAGTGTTTTTTTTATTATGAAACTATAACATGGTTATAATTATATCTATAGCTAAAGTTTATGTTCATCTCCTTATGTTCCCTAACAAAAACTTTATAGCAGAGAATGGAGATACACACAAACGCATGTGTAGTCGTTAGGTTAAACTTGCGCGCACACACACACACACACACACACACACACACACACACTCAGGGCACTTTAGACACACCAATTAACCCAATATGCATGTCTTTGGACTGTTGGGGGAAGCCGGAGTACCCGGACCCAGACCAGTACCACTCTACCCGGGACTTGAACCCAGGACCTTCTTGCTGGGACATAATACACATAATTGCGCACATAATACGGAAAATACGCAACTATAATTTACATACATGATTTGTATTATCTTTAGCTCACTCACCCAAGGATATATTCAAAACGTATCCGAGATATTGTTTCTCATCATCTCCTCTTACTGTAAATGTTCATTTCGGTGTGAGCAGTCTGGCTCTGTTTCAGTCCCACACATCAACTGCGGTGACGTCACCGAGGGACGGCCCTCAGTAACCCTAATGACGTCAGCAGAGCGCTGAGCTGAGCTGGAATGCAACGGCAACAGTTTTACAAAATATTTCTGGTTATACTTCATTCTCATTCTGATTCAGTCTTCTTTCATGTCCATACTTCTTATTAACGAGGGGAAATGTGCATTATATGGTTAATCATTGTTAAACACATTCAAAGTGTTTATATAGTGGGAAAAGTTAAAAAGTAAATAAGATTACGACGTCAGAATTTAGACTACATAAATAATGTTATAGTGCCCCCTGCTGATCACATCATTGGTATATATCTGCTAAAAAATTAATAATAAATAAATGAAATATCCGAACTGCCAAAGAAAGTTACACTGCCCCTGGTGACCACATTATTTTTTGAGAAAATAAATAAATTAATCGATACACCGACCAGGCATAACATTATGACTACCTCCTTTTCTCTACACTCATTGTCCATGTTCTCAGTTCCACTTCCCATATACTGTAGCTGCACTTTGTACTTCTACAATTACAGACTGTAGTCCATCTGCTTCTCTACATACTTTGTTAGTCCCCTTTACT
>JAOVVH010000061.1:4349691-4365798 GCA_028566435.1 Scorpiodoras heckelii | reverse complement strand
AATCTATAATTTGGGAAAAGGGTTGTACTTTCAAAATTACCTTGTAAGTCAATATCACAATACCATTCATAAGCAGGAAAATAGAAGAAAAGAAAATGTTCACTTTTAGATGATGCAACTTTCGACAAATATGTCACAGGGGTGAATGTGTTCATGTACATTTTTCATAACCAACAATGAATAACTAATGGGAACAGATGCTTCAAGCATACAATGTTAAACGGATTGACATTTAATGCAAAAATACTGTATTAATGATTATGTTTCAATATAAAGTGTAGATATAGCAGATAGGGACAGTTTCCTAAGTGCTGTAGATTTCGCTTTAGAGTTATTCACATGAAACATGCACTTTAACTTTACTTTGCACACAGACTTGTAAAATAAAGACAAATTACCCTATAGTCATGGAAACACATGCACAGGCAGACTGAAGATTAACAATGAAGTTAAAGCTCAAAATTGCATTAATGTCAGAAACAAGATTCAGAAAAAAAAGTAAAACTTTTGTAAAACTTGGTGACAAAATGGGAGCATAATCGAAATATGTCCCTTACCAAAAGCCAGAAGAAAGATGCCTTTGTAAACATTCTTGAATGGGGTGTAACAGTGATCCAATGTGTTTCAACCCCTTGTTGGACATCTTGGAAAAAGTTCAGCATAATCTGTTTAAGGTTTGCTTTATTGAATTCACCAGCCATGATGATGGCTGAATCAGTGTTTGGCATAGTGTTTGTTGATGTCATCATGTTATCTTCCAAGGCAAGTAGTAAGGGCAACAGAATACTTAGGCAACTAAGTATTCCAGGTGTTCACACTATTTGTTATTAGTCATGAAATAAACACATACCACCACCTTTAGATTTCCCACTTGCATGGACTGTCCTGCAAAGCACTTACATTTATAACACAAATATAAATGAAGTGCAACTTGTCTTGTATTGTGTTATCAAAATGTCAACAAGCAATAAACCTTCACAGCTTATTAAAAAAAAAAACACACACAGAGAAAAAAACCCAGAAAACAACAAAATGCTAAAAATAAAATAAAAATTCAAGTAGTTCCTCTTCAATTGGATGTTTTTGGTTTTATTGCTTTAAGTTCTCCTATATTTATGCTTCTTTTATGTAATTGTTCCACGCAGTTGTTTTTGCTTTGTTTATCAGCACTCCCTATTTTTGAGCTCTTCTTAATTACAAGGTTTAGTTCTCAGCTTAATAATTCCTAGGTTACTTATATGTTAAGTATTAGTTGGTGTTATTATTTTACACAAGTTACCCTTTAAGTGTTTTTCTTTAAGTATTTGGTTAGCACAAATTTTGACTCCAAGTTTAGGTTTAGCTTATGATTTAGCCTTTTTTTTATGTTAAATATTTAAGCTAAGTTAACTTCTTTAATAATGTTATATCACCAGAGTAAAATACTTCTGTTTACATTAGAAAAGAATAAACAATTAACCTAACATAATAAAATAAAACAAAATAACAATAGTACAATACTTATTAATAAGATAGAACGATTATGGAATCTAATTCACTTTCATTACTCCTGAATAAAACAGAACAATGGATGAATCTCAGTTCACTTTCAAATTCACAGTTCACTCAGTAACTTTAAAGTTCTTGGGAGCTTTAAGGAATAGCGTGAGAGGAATAGCACGGTCCTCAAAACGGGTGGGGGGAAAAAGGGGTCCCATTTAAATCCAAACGAGTAGTAAACAGCATCATATTACAAAATAATCTGCAAATATTGACAATTCAAAGTCTACTACAACTCTAATAGAGCTTCTGATAAATGATCAGCAACATATATAATGGTCTGTATACATATTCAAAATGTCTGGTTCATTACACAGAATCATCTCAAGCTTCAACTGGTTCAGTGAACACAAGTAAAATCAAAAGAACCTAAAAATACTGCTCAAATTGTCTTTTAAACACAGCAATAGGGATATTACACACCAATTTCAACTTTTTTTAGCTTGTTATTTTTAACTTTATCACTTTACATTTGTTTTGAGTTAGCAAACATTTCTTTTCTTTTAGCAACCTTTTAAACTCACCAAATACTCTTTTAATCATTTTTACAGCACCATATGGGGTCTGGACAGAAGACTGCAATTTTTACTCCTTTCAACAAAGTTTATTTGCTAATAAGTCTGTTTTAATGAAATTATTTCCACACTCTCTCCAGCTTCGCCTCATCTGCCCAGTTGAAGGGGTGGGGCTTTGCTAATGCGATAAGTATAATTGGTCCTCACGTTCAAAAGAAGAAACAGTATCCTATTTACGTTTATGTGCTGAAGTAACTACTGAGTTACATATGCACAAGTTCAATTTTGTTCACTTGATTATACAGCAGATATTGGGATTAGGGTTGTAATTTTCTAGCCTAGTCTCCTGACACTGCTTGTAATAATTTGCACTCTGTATGTGTGAAACATTTGTTTAGGATCTCATATCATTCAATATATCATTCATGTTGACAAACTCAGAGGACTTTTTCACTTGTAAGGTGCTGACCCAGTAGGATTAAAATGGCCTTTTTGACCCAAGAAGATAATTGTAAGATAATTTGTATATAGAGTGTATGTATATAACTTTTTTGCTAAGCACTGTTGGATTGCTGCTCAATTTTTTTGCAGTGCAATGACAATAAAGGCATCTTATCTCATCCAATAAGTCATTTTGCCTGAGCCTCCAGTGAAGAGACATGATATTCGCTCTTCCTTTTTTCATTATGGGCTTTGAGTAGAATCAAGAGAAATGTCCCATCACCACAGAAAAAGAATCCACTTACTGCTGTAGCAATGACATTTGACACTCAAATATCTGCTGCACATTGCAAGACTGAAATGAATCCTGTGAAATCTGCTGGGGAGCAGAAAAACGAACTTGGTTGACACTTCAGCTTGTTTTTTCTGGGTGATGGAAAAAGTGTCTCAAACAGGATTAAGGGAGCAGATAGTTACATGATATGCATATGTGCCTTAAGAAAAGCTAAAACGTTTTGCACTAGTGGTGAAACACAGTGCCACTGTCTGTATTTGCATGTATAGGGTTTGACATAAGCAACAGCCAATCATCCGGGACCAGTAAAAAAGTAGGGCAAATTGACTCTGCGTTTAACTGTGATTACAGGGTTACTTAGTGAATTCCATGATTATGTCCACATTTTCCACATCATGCTATTTAACTATATAGAAAAGTAATGCTTTGACTTATATTACGGGAGAGTGGGGACAGTTGCAACACGTTTTGCATTTCCTGCAGTATCTCAGAGACCGTTTGCAATAGAAAGACAAAATTTTATTACTTTAAACCCACATCTGTCACATATCCATCCATACTGATGCAACGTGTAAATATTATAATTATTATAGTAAATTACATTTTAATATAGAGAGTGAAATGTTTCAACTGTCCCCATATAAGGGGACGGTTGCAACAGTCCTGAGGGCTGTAATTGTGATCTGACAGGGTTCATTGAGTTCACTGAGTTGATAAAGTGGAGAAGGCAAAAAAAAATGGTATTCACCATAGGTGTCTCATACTCGGTCATACTCTTCCTCACAGTGTTCCTTCTTCTAGATCTTACTCAAACACAGACTTCGCATATTTGCACATGTACCTACACTTTTTTATAACATTTTTCTTGCTTACCTCTTTTGTGCAGAGCCCATAAAATAATATGCAAGGAGCTTTTCCTGGAGGTTGGAAAAAACCCTCCTGGAAGTCGAATAGCCTGTCCTGATCTCCTCTCCTGGACTTAATCTCTCTACCTTTTTAATGAAAAGGTACTTTGTTGTGTGGAAATATCAAACTCTCTTTCGACAGACCTCTGTTCTGCCCTCTTTCTGCAGTGTCTCTGTAGCTAAGTTGAAAATGGATAGAGGGACACCCCTATCTGTTTTTCTCTTCCTGTCTCGTCGCATATTGAAAAAACAGAGCATATAAATTGCTAAATATTGCAGCCAAGTCTGACTTTTTCAAAGAGCAAGTTATTGATATATAGGAGGGAACATCTGACTATTAAAATGTATTCATTATCAAGCGAATAAAACTGCATTCTATTAATATTTTATCTAATTTTCTTTAATATTGTCATGAGGGACAGTTGCAACTGACCCCACACTGGCAGCCATTTAAAAACTAGCTATACTAGCTTAGCACATTAGCTTTGACACATGGTAGAAATGCCTTTTAAAAGCTAAGAAACTGCAGATTCAAATGATACAACTTTACAATACTTCATGCAAACAGTTTAGACACTATGAGAAAAATTCTGTTCATTAAAATTACTTTTTGTAACTTGCTTTTTGGTTCTCCCAGAGGAGATGATCAAAACTGGTTGCAATCTTGCAGAAAGAAGGAGGGTCCAACTGAACATGTACAATATGACTGTCATCATTCTATCTTGTTTCTGATTGGATGAATCTGCAGTGTTGCAACTGCCACACACTGCAACTGTCCCCACTCTCCCCTACTTAATCTAAACTACTTAATAATAAACTAGTTCTAGCTATGTAAAAGAAAATAGTATTGAACAGGCTCATTGAGGTAGACAGAAGGAGCTTATAGTGAAAGATCCACAGTTCTCATCAAATGTATTATTTTGAATGAAATGAAATCTTTAAAAAATTTTTAAAAGAAAATTAATCAGGTCTTTGATGTTTGGGTGAATCATTAAAAATGTATATACAATTAATAAATTAGCAGTTTTATGTAAAGTCTTTGTTTCTCAAGGTTACATTGAGCACTGATGTGGATTTAAAGCTGAAGTGGATGTGGAGTAAAATGAAAGCATTTGGTTTGATTATGTTGGTGTCTTATTCTGGTTCTGACAGTTCCTCAACCTCACATGCATCATGCCAGATCGTCGTCTTAACGGCCCTGCATGGTAGCTATTGTATTTTTACTATTTTGTAAATCCTTTTCTCACATTTATTATGTTTGTTTGTACCTGCATGCAACATTTCTAAACAAATTTGGTTGTTTCTATTAACGAAAATATAAATAAACAAGTAACCTAATTTGCACCACTGCAACCCTGACCAGGCAGTTACTAAGGATAAATAAATGAATGCTGTACTGTAAATGCATATTTCTTTACCTACAAGCTTCATATCTCACCACTCTTTTGCATGAAAGTAAAAACACACACATTTTTTTTTGCTGCATCCCACAGGATCCCAGTCCAAGTTTGGACCTCTTGTGTGATTTCTGAAATTTGTTTAGAAGCCATTATCTCTTCAATCTGAGTAATGTATTCATACTCTAACACACTACTAATCTGCAGAAAATTAAAAGTTAGAACTTTACCTTGCTCATGAAGGCTGCATGCTTCTGCACTAGTAGAAAATAACCTGTCATAGACTAGTTTGGTCTCAGTACTTAGGTTTACTAACTACTAAAAAATGTATGCGTGGACTAAATTACATGGCTATAACTTAAAATAACACCTACCTCAAAAATCAATAATTTTTACTAGTAATAGTTTTCATTTTATTTTATGGGGAACATAATAGGAAGCATAATCACTTCTCTATGTGGGAAGAGAATTCTATGATCACTAGGCATATAAGAGATCTCTCTCCTAGTTAGGTCAATAAACACTAACTTTTCCACTCAAAAATTTGAAGAAACTGTCCTCTGTGCAGAAACATGTTCTATCCCCAATTTGTCTGAGCGATAATTTGAAATCAGCATTTTGCAGAACATAAGAGACCTTTTTTTCTGTTCTGCTTCAATTCTGCCTTCTTTGCCATGTTCAAAATGTGAGAAACGGTGTGTAATTTTGATTCATGTCTGAAGGCAATTTTGAAAAAAAAAAAAATTCTGATGTTCTCTTTTAAAGCTTTCATATCTTTTGAATAGCCCGTCTTTTTCAAATGTTCCTGCAAAAGATATGTTCCAGATTTGACTTGAGTTTAAAGCTGAAAATAGCCACAATAAAACTGATCTGCCATAACATTAAAACCACTGACAGGTGAAGTGAAAAACATTGATTATCTCATTACAATGGCACATGTCGAGCAGTAAGATATATTAGGCAGCAAGTGAACAGTTAGTTCTTGAAGTTAATGTGCTGGAAGGAGGAAAAATTGGCAACCATAGGGATCTGAGTGACTTTGACAAGAGCCAAATTATGAGCTCTAGATGTCTGGGTCAGAGCATCTACAAAATGGCAGATCATGTGGGGTGTTGCCAGTATGCAGTGGTTAGTACCTACGAAGATTGTTCCAGTTCATAGTCTGACATGTATAGGGAGTGAAGACTAGTCTGGCTGGTCTGATCATACAGAAGAACTAGTATAGCACAGATTGTGGAAAAAGTTAATGCTGGTTATTATAGAAAGGTGAAAGAACACACAGTGTATCAAGCTTGCTGTGTATGGGGCTGCATCGAAGCAGATCAGTCAAAGCGCCCATGCTGGGCTATGAGAAACTTTGTATTTGACTGACAATTCTCTCATGAAGTTTGCACAAAGTGGACCCATCCTTGCTTGCAAAGACATCGTGTAACCATCCAGTGTTACTTGTGTAACCTTTTCAGTCTTATTTTCCTTCTTTCCCAAGGTTGAACCGTTGACCTTCAGACTGGTGACCCAATAAGGTATATTACTCTAAATGGGTACACCACATGCAGCTTCCCAGGGAAAATACACATACTAGATTAAATATATTTACCCTTAATGGTACCACCCCAGGGACAAGGAACAGTACAGCTTAGTACCGTTATTACTGAGATTTAGTAACTGCTTTATCCTGGTCAGGGTTGCAATTTATGCACAGCTTATCTCAGGAAAATCACACACACACACACACACACACACACACATTCACACACTCATTGACTAGCAGTAATTTAGCATAAACAGTCCACTATTGGAATGTTTTAGTGAGGTGAGGAACACCTGAAACTGTGAGTAAACCCATGCAGACACAGGGGGTAACTCAAGATCTGGACCTAACCAAAGACCTTGGAATTGTTTACTTCATTGTGTCTGTATGTGACTGTAGTGAAAATCAAGAATAGAGAAAAAAAAATCTTGCAATCATAATTTACAAGCTGGTTGTTGCTGTGAAGAGAACATGTCTGAACATACGTGTATGTTGTGAAAAGTGTTAATTACACATGATTTGAGCTCAATATTTTCAACGGGAAGTAAATCTATTTATATACACATATTGGGCATTATTGTTCATAGCTGTGTTGTCAGAAGTAAATCAGCTGTATATTTTACAGTTTTGTTCTTTATTCACAAAAAAATGGCAGACATCCCTCAATGAACCCCCACAATCAGTGATGCAGTGGTCTGATGATGTCTAGATTGAACCTGGTTATTTTCTAACAACATGCATACCCCTATACACCTTGCCAATGATTGTGATATGCAATTGTTAAATATTTTAAATGATTTAATAAACCTTTTATTGAAAAGAAAAAAATACATTTTAATGTCCTTTTATTCCTTTTAGATCCTTATGCACTATACTTGCATTCAATGTTAGTAGTTCTTCTTATAGCTAAACATTCATTCACTCACCATCTTATTTTCTTTTTTTTTTTCTTTTCAAAGTACTTTGTCCTGAAACTTTCCAACATTGGAAAATTTAATGGAATAGCTTTACCACAAAGACTGGCACTGAAAGGGCCTTCTTTCATTTACATTTATGGCATTTATCCAGAGTGACTTATAGAAGTGCTTTGAAGACTGAATCATCAAGTACATGCCGATACAGGTTCACTAGATCATAGACTAAGAGTACTATCATTCTAAAAAGCACTGTTAAGGAAGTAATGTAGTAAAGTGCTAATAAATTGCTTGCAGAAATATTATATAAATATCTCCTTTCATGAATCTATACATTTATATGATCTATAAATTTCCAAAGGTTAAATAATAATGCTTTTGAGCATCTTCTATTTTGCTCTGCTATTTAGAGCGTTCTTAAATGTCCTTAAGAAACCACCACCATGTCAACAATTAAGTATTGTTACAATTAAGCATATACATTACAGCAATTAAGCATATACAGTACCAGTCAAAAGTTTGGACACACCATTAATTCAGTGGTTTTTCATTATTTATAAAAATTCTGCATTGTAGATTAATACTAAATTCATCCAAACGATGAAGAAACGTGTGCATGTTCAGCTTGGCCACCATTATTGGGGACTTGTCAGTACACTGATATTGACTGGCCAATTCAAAGAAGCTGTGTAAGTATGCCCCTGCTGAGAGAACCCATTTATCTCTGATTATCACTGATTATCTCTATCAGTCTTTCCCTGTAGGCTAGAATGTGCACCTGTCTTACCCATCCAAATTATGTTGTCATTTTAATGCATTTAATGCTGCCCTACAGTGAGGCTGTCATAGCACAACGAGGACACCAGTCTCTCATGTCTTTTTCACAATGTCTCTGTCTAATTCATCTGTTCCTCTTCTAAGCTTATAGCTTTTAGCTAGAAATATAAACCTCAAAAGGATTGTAAGTCTAAAATTAAAGGATCTTCTTAAACCAGGGTTCTTCAGTGGCTGTCTATAGAACCATGACAATTCAAAGTATCCCGTAATACAAAAAAAAATATTATTTTGTATATGCTTTGAAAGATCACTATTTTACTGCAAGTCTAATTCTTCTTCTTCGTGATTGGTGTTAAAGGTGTATGTTGACTGTAAGGCGTTCTTGGGTTCGTGAAAGGCACTATATAAATGTAACTTTTATTCATTCATAAAGACAAGGAAATATTAGGCACAACACTAGAACAGGGATTCTCAAACTAGGGGTGGTGACCCCATGTGTGGTTGCTTGATTTACAAATAGGATTGTACAAGAAAATCTGAATCTGATTTTTTTGTTGTTGTTGTTTATTTTTAAGTTAATATTAAAAATATTGTTCTAACTATAAAAGCTGATTTACTGGAAATCAAATTCAAACAAGCCAAATTTAAATGAAGAGTGGTGTGCGGGTATCTGCTAGATTAATCTTTATATATATATGGACACTTTCTAAAAATGCAATAAAAACTGAAATCTGTAATTTGTTAATTTGTACCTTGAACCTTTATTTTACAGACTACTAGACAAAGAAAAGATTTTGAATGTTTTCAATGATGAACTTAATCGTATTTGTTAAATATAAACAAGTTTATAAATTTACGCCTGTAACACACTCAAAAAAAGTTGCGACAGGGGCATGTTTACCACTGGGATACATAATGTTTTCTTTTTATTATACTGTTTAATCATGTGTGAATTGAAGAAATTAATTGTTGCAGTTTTGCAAGTGAGATTTTTGCCCATTCATGCTGTGTACAAGACTTGAGCTGCTCAACAGTCTGTGGTCCTGTTGTCTGATTCTACTTTTAATGATGTGCCATACATTTTCAACAGGCGACAGATCTGGACTGCAAGCACATGTACTCGATGTCTATGAAGCCATGCTGTTGTAACTCATGCAGAATGAGGCTTGTCATTCTCCTGGGAAAAGACGTCATCTTGATGGCAGCATAGATTTCTCCAGAATATCAATATAAGCCATAAGGTACCTTCATGTAAATGCAGATCACCCATGCCAGGGGCACTGATGCACCCAGATGCCATCACAGATTGCAGGTTTTTGTATTTTTCTTTGGTAACAGTCTGGATGGTCTTTTTCATCTTTGGCACATATAATCCAACATCCATTTTCCACTGTCTTTTGGTCCATCTCGCATAACTTCAGACCCAGAAAACACGCCAGTGTTTCTGCATATAATTTATATATGGCTTCCTCTTTTAATAATACAGTTTCAGGTTGCGTTTCTTGATGCAGTGGTGGACTATGTTAAGTGAGAGTGATTTTTCCAAAGTACTCCTGTGCCCATGTGGTTATGTCCATCACGGTAACATGACAGTTTCTCAAACACATACATGTCACACATACAGCAGCATTTTTCACCCTTGGCCTTTACACAGTTAGATTTCTCCTGACTACCTGAACTTTTCATGATATTATGAACTGTAGATGCTGAAAGACAAACATTCTTTGAAATCTTGTGCTGAGAAACATTGCATTTGAACTGGCTGACAATTCTCTCATGAAGTTTGGCACAAATTGATTAATCATGACCCATCTTTACTTGCAAAAACAAAGCCTTTGGGGGATGTTCCTTTTATACTCAATCTTGACCTCACCTGTCAAAAAAAAAAAAACAAACCACATGATATGAAAGCGGTGCCTGCTACACAATGAGCACAAGAATTCTTAAGAACTACTGATACTACAACTACCCCTATTATTATTATTATTATTATTATTATTATTATATCACTGTTTCCAGTCAGCTCTTTGCCATTCCATTTGCTGCTGTATCTATGAACAACAAATAACAACACAACAGATGTGTTGTTGGAGGCTTGTTGAGAAAATTGCTTTGCAGCTTTTCAGAATTGACTGCCTGTTCCAGTCCTGTGTACATAATGACTTTAACTAGCAATGGCTGTAGAGGCAGCTATGGTGCCTGGAAATAAATCTGCATTACTGCCAGTAAGCACCAAATCTAAGACAATCAATTAAGATGCAACTTAAAAATTATTTTAAGGGAAATTTAAGGGGAAAAAATTAAGAACAATATTATGCAGGAAAGAGCCACGTACCTATGCGCAAAATAGCTTTGGTGTATGAATGATATGTGTACAAGCATTTTATGAATATCTTGATAAGGGCATAGTGAACATTTGGTATGTGAAATACATCTATCAATAACAACACTAATAATAATAATAATAATAATAATAATAATAATAATAATAATAATAATAATAATAATAATAATAATAATATTCAGTCTTATTGTCACTTTTGTTATAGCAACCATAAAAGAGTCATTCCCTCACAATTGAAATTAAGATAAGAAATTAAGATAAGAAATTAAGATAAGAAATTAAGATAAGAAAATGTCTGGTCATGTTACAAAGAAAAACAAACTCCTCTATAAATGTCTATTTGCTAATACCGAATAGGCATCTCTTTAAAGAAAGTGTTAATACAATTATACACACATTTTATCTAGTAATATGGATCATCCACCATTCAGGTCACTGTGAATGAGCTGTTGTTATATAAACAATAGAAGTAGTGCATTAACATAACCTTGTAAATTAACACCTTCTGACCAATCATCCATCCATCCATCCATCCATTATCTTCCGCTTTATCCAGCTAGTCGGGGTCACAGGGGGCCTGGAACCAATCCCAGCATCATCGGGCGAAGGCAGGGTACACCATGGACAGGTCGTCAGTCCATCGCATGACCAACACACAGTCACGCACACATTCACACCTACGGGCAATTTAGACTGACCGATAAACCTAACATGCATGTCTTTGGACTGTGGGAGGAAACCGGAGTACCCGGAGGAAACCCACTCAAGCACGGGGAGAACATGCAAACTCCACACAGAACGGCCCGGACCGGGAATCGAACCCGGATCATCTTGCTGTGAGGCGACAGTGCTAACCACTACACCACCGTGGCGCCTCTGACCAATCAGAAACATGATAAAAATTATGACCTAAATGTTGCACAAAGAGCATATTAAAATATTTATTTATGTAAAGAATCATTAGAAATGGTTTTATACATCACCACAAAGTGTTTGG
This sequence comes from Scorpiodoras heckelii, assembly GCA_028566435.1. Lineage (NCBI taxonomy): Eukaryota > Metazoa > Chordata > Actinopteri > Siluriformes > Doradidae > Scorpiodoras > Scorpiodoras heckelii. The sequence goes on along the minus strand of JAOVVH010000061.1, from coordinate 4,354,143 downwards.
AGTGTAAATCGAACATCCTATAGTCTTTGGTTGGTTTTCTGTCTGAAATGTAAATCACTTTTTGATAAAAGCTTCTGCCAGATGTAATAATGGTAATATGGATTCAGCCTTATAGCAGAGACAGGTGCAAATAATCATAATTTTATTCAACAGCCATAAAGCATTTGAAATACACACTATGCCATTTGCAATATGGTTTGCTCATTTTTTTTATCATTAATGTTAAAGAAAGTCTGTGAAAAAGTAGATTAGCAACAACAGAGAGTGTGAAAAAAGTGTAAAAAAAAAAAAAAGTTGTTAACCAGTCTATTTCCAGAGAGTTCACATCCAGTTTCAAATGATATGTGAGGAATAAAACACAACAAGCTGTGCTGTTATAGGGAAAATAACCTACCCTTTCAGTGTGATGCTGACTGACACAAAGCGAAGTTACTATTACCATGCCAGAGTGTGTTATTTTTCAATAACAGCATGACCTGCAATGCATTATTCCTTGTACAATGCAGGTAAGAGCACTGAACAAAGGGAACCATCATTTTCCATGGATGTAAAGACATACCTGGCTACTCTATTTTTATAGCATACCAAAACTCTCAGGCATTTTGGGTTCTTCTCATTATTTCACCATCATACTTGTATACCCATATTCAATACACATTTCTGCATATTTGCATTTCTGCATATTTCTCATGTCATTGACTTCTTTTGTTCCAGTGAGTCTGAATCACTTTGTTGCTGAAGAACTAGTGAAAACATTTGTCCTTTATTGCTGAACTCCTATGCTTGTGCTGCATGACAGGATAGTGGAAAAGACTAACATAGTAAGCACATTGTAAATTTACATGTACCTTGTATGAAGGAGGCTCACAATAATATTTTATATTAGTATCATCCACAATCCAGATTTTTAGTTACAGTGATGTTGATGCAGCAAAGTGTTTCCCTGTCAGAAATGGTTCCTTCAAGAAACTAAAAACCTATATACAGTACCAGTCAAAAGTATGGAAACACCTTTAATTCAGTGTTTTTTCATTATTTAAAAATGTTCTGCATTGTAGATTAATACTAAAGTCATCCAAACTATGAAGAAATACATATGGAATTATTTAGTGAACAAAAAAGTGTTAAACAAACCAGAATATGCTTTATATTTTAGATTCTTCAAAGTAGACACCTCTTGCTTAGATGATAGCTTTGCACATCTTACCATTTTCTTAGTCAGCTTTATAAGGTAGTCACCTGGAAAGGCTTTCAGTTAACAGATGTGCCTTGTCAAGTTCAATTTCTTGAATTTTTTGCCCTCTGTTATGAATTGCCTAGGGAACTGGTTCCATGTGCGGCGTGCCAACCCCTAGTCTGGGACAGCGCGAATAAGCCGGATGCAGAGGTATGAGAGGTGCAAGCGAGCCAAGTAAATACCAAAAAAAAAAAAAAACAATAACATAAATAAATGTGGTGAAAGTGGGCCACGAACTCAGTGAGATGTGCGCGTGCACACACTATCCCAGTGTGCCACCGGCATGCCATGTCTTTGCCTGAGCAAACAGGCCAGATATACATGAGGGAACGGGGCGGAGGTGTCTGACGCCAGTATTTCCTGATCCTTGTAAAGTATCGGTTACAGGAGAAATACATAAAGGATATGCTTGGGTGAAACACTATAAATAGTTTAGCACTGCTTGGGTGGGATACGATCCCACGGGCGAAGCCACTGTACAGCTAGCAACCTAACCCAGAAGACCACCGGCTCACTGACGTGCCGATGGCATGATAGGCAGTGAGAACGGAGGAAGGGCAAAAATAAGAGTCATGGAAGTCGTGAACTCAAACAAAAGGTTACTGTGATAAATGTGAGCAGAAAAGAAGTGCTTTTGTGAACAAATGAAAGTTTCCCTTTACTTGCAGGGTGCAAAAATAATGAAAAGGTTCTCTTTTTAATCAATACCCCTTTTCTTTCTTTTACCCACTTTCTTATCTTTCACCCCTTGTTTATTCCCTTGGGTATGATTTTGTTTTTATTTATTTATAGGTTTATAGTTAATTTTCTTTCTTTTTCTTCTATTTTTTAATATTTGTCTCTTCCTTCTCTCTTTTCTTTCTTTTATCTTTCACCCCTTGTTTAGCTCTTTGGGTGAGTCTAGCGTGCTAGAGAAAACCACACGATGGTTTAATCATGCTTGAAGTTCAACCCCTAAACCAAATGGCGGGGCGAGCACTGCATTCCAGATCAGGAAGGACAGAGAAGTGAGAGTACACTGCCTCAAATGAAGAGGACAGTGCGAGTCAGAAAAGGAAAGCAACCGCCTCTCTCCAAATGGTGGAGAGATGGCGGCGAAGGGAGTCACACCAAAACCTGACTTTTCCTCGAAACATTACCTCCCGTCCGAAGTACGGAACTTATCACTTTCCCTGACACTCCTTGAGAAAGAGAGCACAGAAAACTAAGGGTGTGACAGGGAGCCCTGGCTGAATCTAGGCTTAAATGGCAACTCGGCCAGGTGTTGCTCATCCCCCTGATTGCCCCTAGGCTGCCTGGGAGTTGTAGTCCTATGGCGGCGCTGAGGAATACTACTCTGGCGACCCCTCGAGGCGCAGGCTGAATGGGTCGGCTGCTTCTGGTAGCCCTAACACCCTCTTAATGTGTTTGAGACCATCAGTTGTGTTGTGAAGAGGTAGAGTTGGTGTAAAGTGAATAGCCCTATTTGAGTAATGTCCTAATCCATATTATGGCAAGAACGACTCGACTAAGTAAAGAAAAACAACAGTCCATCATTACTTTAAGAAATAAACGTCAGTCATTCTGAAAAATTTCAATGAGTTGGAGCGCAGAGTGAAGGCAAAGCAGCCAACAAGTGCTCAGCACCTCTGGGAACTCCTTCAAGACTTCAGGTGATTACCTCATGAAAATGAGAGAGAATGCCAAGAGTTACTTTGAAGAATCTAAAACATATTTTGCTTTGTTTAACACTTTTAAGGTTTTTACATGATTCATTATGTGCTCCTTCATAGACTGGATAACTTCTGTATTAATTCACAATGTAAACATTGAATGAGAAGGTGTGTTCAAACTTTTGACTGGTACTGTAAATAAAAGAAAAAGGAAAAAAAGAAAAGTTACAGAGGCTTAATATCACTCTTTGTCCTAACCGTGGATTCCTTGTGAACATTTGTACAGATCTGAAAATGGTGACATCATATTCGGTAGAAAGACCACATGCTTTAATAAGCGTATGACCTTGGGTCATTTCTGTTACCATGATCTGGTGACATCCAATTATATTTCAATTGTTAAGCCTCAGAACCCTCTCTGAACAGAGAAATCCACATGATGGTCTGGCTGTAAGTGCAGCCTGTAATTGTCTTAAAAAAGGAGAACAACTCAGGTTTCCACTAACAAGACATAAACACTAAGTAAATTTAAAATTGATTAAAAAAAACTTTATAAAGAAATAAAGTATCTAAATTCAGAACCATTTTTCTTGTCTCACTCATGTTTCAACAACAGATGGCAATTTGCCTGCAAAGAGGAGAAAAAATTGCAGCAAAAATAACTGAAATGAGGAAAAACTTGCAGCAATAAGATAATGAATGTCATTGTGGAAGAGCGACTGTCAGCTTGAGAAGGTGCTCTGAGTGAAAAAAGGCTCAGAGTTACTGGTATGATGTGTGAGGTTTCAGGAAAATAAAGGACAAGAAGCAGACAGAAAGATTCTGTCAATCATCTCACACATGACTAATGAGCAGGATTGTGTTACATTGCCTTTTGGCATGTATTCAACATTTCACCTATTATGCACACCTATTATGATCCTTTAATCCCTCCTACAACAACAACAACAACAACAACAACAACAACAACAACAACAACATAATAATAATAATAATAATAATAATAATAATAATAATAATAATAATAATCAATTCAAATTATTTTACAAACATCAAAAATAAACTTGACATTGTGTGATGTATTATAATCTTATTTGATTACATTTTTCTCATTTTTTGATTACATTTCATGCAGCAGAGACACACTATGTACATCAGAAAAACAAATGCTAATCAGGATTGAGTCGTAGTTTAGAAGTCCATGCACTGATGCACCAGAAAAACTATAGGTACTGGAGCTTATACAACATACATATCAACGCCACCTTTGCACATCATTGGTTGTGTCCTGCGTATATAAAGAGACAGACATCTATGGACGCTTCTAGACTTGTTTTCACCATGAGAATTGCAAGTTATCCTGATTTTGTGAGGTGGTTGGTTTTTCAAGGTGGTTTAATAGTTGACGCTCAGGAGATGCAATCCGTAAAAAAAAGAATGTATGTGTATATATACTGTATGTATATATATATATATATATATATTGCCACACCAGTGTCACTGCAGTGCTGAGAATGATCCACCACCCAAATAGTACCTGATCTGTGCTGGTCCTGTGGGGGT
>JAOVVH010000061.1:4245623-4261977 GCA_028566435.1 Scorpiodoras heckelii | reverse complement strand
TGCGTGAGTGTGTGTTGGCCATGCGATGGACTGGCGACCTGTCCATGGTGTACCCTGCCTTCGCCCGATGACGCTGGCATTGGCTCCAGCCTCCCACCACCGTGACCCCGACTAGCGGGATAAAGCGGTAGATAATGAATAATAAATGAATGAATATAGCAACCCAGTTAGAGCTAAATATTCTTTATTCTCCAGTGTTCCTTTAAATCATTAATAATGTTTAATATCTTATATGTTAGCTAACAAGCTAGGAGATGCTAACTTTAGGGAGACCATTCAGCATGAGAGATCAGAGGAGTTTAACAACCAAAAACATAAATAAAAATGCTAAGATGCATTACCCACAAATCCCAAAGGTTTCATTACATTTATTTTGGAAGTACCTTCAGCATGCAAAATTACTTTGAACAATGTAATTTGCATTAGCATGCTAAATACATCCAAACACTGTCTTCTAGAACAGTACAAATGACGCTTTTGTTAATGTTTCAGGACATTACAAATGAACCCGTTTTTGAATCAAGATCACTTGGATTCTATATCCTGTGAATTGGAAGCAAAAAATATAGCCTAGAGACCCATGCTATTGGAATTCAACATGTCTAACTAATTACTGCATTGTAATTGTCGTTGTCTAGGGCCAGCGTCACTACTAGTACCATGGTGCGGTACCTGGACCCTACAGATATTGTACAGGTAGTCCAACTGCTGCAGGATGGCACATCAATATGTGCCATTGCCAGAAGGTTTGCTGTGTCTCCCAGCAAAGTCCTAAGACAGGCAGTTACTCTAGGAGAGCTGGACAAGGCTGTAGAAGGTCCTTATCCCCTCAGCAGGACTGGTATCTGCTCCTTTGTGCACAGAGGAACAGGATGCGCACTGCCAGAACCCTACAAAATGACCTCCAGCAGATGTGAATGTGTCTGACCAAACAATCAGAAACAGGCTTAATGAGGATGACCTGAGGGCCTGACATTCTGTAGTGGGCCCTGTGCTCAATGCCCAGCACCGTAGAGCTTGATTGGCATTTGCCATAGAACACCAGAAGTGGCAAAGCCTCCACTGGCACCCTGTGCTTTTCACAGATGAGAGCAGGTTTCAACTGAGCACACGTGACAGACATGACAGAGTCTGGAGATGCCATGAAGAATGTTATGCCGCCTGCAACATCATTCAGCACGACTGGTTTGGTGGTGGGTTAGTGATGGCCTGGGGACCCCCTTCCCACTCGCATGACCTAAATCCAGTAGAAAACCTCTGGGACATTATATTTAGGTCCATCCAATGCTGTCAGGTTGCACGTCAGACTGTCCAAGAGCTCAGTGATGCCCTGATCCAGATCTGGTAGAAGATCCCCCAGGACACTAGCCATCCTCTTATTAGGAGCATGACCTGAGGTTGTCATTCATGCATACCAGCACAAGGAGGGCATAAAAATTACTGAGTACCATTTTGAGTTGCTGTAATGGAATTTTGGCTAAATGGACTAGCCTGGTGCATCAGGCTTTGATTTTTGGGGTGTCTTTGAATTCAACTTCTGTAAGGTGATCGTTTTTATTTCCATCAAACAATGTGTCATCCTTTCATTCCTAATACCTTACCCAGTCTATATCAGGAAAGATATTCTTGTATTATATATATATTTTTTTTTCCCATTGAGATCTGATGTGTTTTCAAAGTGTTCCTTTAATTTTTTTTGCAATTTAATCTCTGGCTATTAAAATGTATTTTACTACTTGCAAGGAATGTTCACAAAGTAACAAAGTAATTGATTAAGTGAGATTTGTTTAAATGTTGACAAAATCCACCTGCAAATATCAACAAATTAGCAAAAATGAATTGCTTAATTCTAGTCTTCATTATGAAAGTAACCAGAAGAAACTGCAGTCACAAGATTTAGAATCACAGTGTCCATACACTACACATTACATGCAAGAATTCACAACAGAGAGGGCTAAATATACACCGAACTTGTGGGTGAGTAATTATGAGCAAACTCTTTGAGAAATTAAAAGAACAAATGGTTAAGGTGGAACCTGATCATCACTAAAGCAACCTCAAGGTCTCATGAAGGATAATAGTTAGCATTTGGTACTAAAGACCAATGTAAAATCCACATTTGTTGCAAATATTAGGCAGCCATTGTTCCTATAAATACATTTCATGATCTTGACCAGGCTAAAAGCACTTACTGAATATGAAAGACGGATGAATCTAGTATGTAGTGCTCAGAAGAAGCATGTTACACGTAAACAAGATTAGAACTTTGTGGCAGTGGGTGTTTGATCTGGTTGGATCTGGCAATGGGAGATGGAGCTGGGAGCGGCAGAAAAGGTGAGCACCTGCACCTGCTCTGTATTTCCCAAGGCTAATTGCCTTTTCTCTCTCTCTCTCTCTCTCTCTCTCTCTCTCTCTCTCTCTCTCTCTCTCTCTCTCTCTCTCTCTCTCTCTCTCTGTGTGTGTGTGTGTGTGTCTGTCTGTCTGTCTGTCTGTGTGTATGTGTAGTGAGTGAGGGAATAAAGTGGAGTGGAAAAGAGCGTGCGAGCGAGCCGCATCCAGAGAGTAGGAGAGCACTGAAAGTGCGATATTCAGACTGAAAAGTCCAGGAGCTGAAAAGCTCCATTAATTTATGTAAAATAAAAGTCAACTTGTTTTCCATTCCTTTTGTTACACTGGTGCAGAAACCCAGGAAAATCCCAAGGCACAGACATGGAGTCCTCGCCCCTGGGCAGCCTTGACCAGTCCCTCACAGCCATGCAGCAAGCCCAGGCAGCACACTTCAGTTGCTCTGGCACCCATCATGGCAGCCTCGGAATCCGTGCCTCCCCTGATGCTCCCCAAGATGGGCCCCCAGGAAGATGTGGAGGCCTTCCTCCAACTCTAAAGTTGACAAGCTGCCAGCGGGAACAACTAGGTGGGTCCAGTGCCACCGCCCAGGCATCGCTGGAGGAGGCTGTCATGTTGGCAGAGGACCACGTGTCGGCATTTCTGGGGATGGGAGAATCCCCCACCCGCTCTCTCTCTCTCTCTCTCTCTCTCTCTCTCTCTCTCTCTCTATCTCTCTGTGTGTGTCTCTCTCTCTCTCCCTCTCTTGCCCTTCTCCACATGCTTTGCTCCCTCCCTTTTCCCACCTGATTACCCAACCCTCCACTGTCCCTTCTTTGTCCTCCCCACAGATACGGAAGTTCAACCCCATGGGTGCAGGTAGGAGGCCTGGGCAAGTCTGTTGGCGCTGCTGGGAGCCTGGGCACTTCCAGGATCAGTACCCCATGAGGGAGGTCAGAGCAGTGGTCCAGATCCCCTACGTGCCGCAGGCTGCCCCAATCGAGCCAGGACATACAGAATAACGGTAAGTGTACAAGGGGTACACACCAGGCCTTGGCAGATTCAGGATGCAGTCAAACTGTGATTCACCAAAGCCTGGTTCAAGGCAGGGCATGGGAAAACAGTGACGGGAAAGGTGAAGGTTAAATGTGTGCACAGGGATATTCACGAATAACCTGTAGTTCCCGTCACAGTATTGTTCAGGGAATAAAAACATAGCGTCGAGGTGGCGGTTAGTCCCCGCCTCTCCCATCTGCTAATTCTGGGAACCAGTTGGCCAGGATTTAATAACCTGTTAAGGGGAATTTGCGCGGATAGGTCCTGCCCAAAAGTAGCACAGCGTAGGATTTGTGCTTTGCAGGCGGGAGAAGTGGAGTTTCCCTCGTCAATGTCAGCTCAGCGTCAATCTGACACGGAGGCAGACGCGGGGCCTATTCCCCCCTCCCTCTGAAAATTCCCCAATGGGGATTTCTCTCTAGAGCAGACGCACGATGAGACGCTCCATCATGCCTTTTACCAAGTGAGAGTAATTGATGATCAAAGGGGTCTCCCCGATTCCACACTTCCCTACCTGTACTTCATGATTATTAAGGAAGACTGTATAGAGTGAAACAGGACACTCGCACACATGAAGTTACCACCCGTTGTTGGTGCCAAAGAGCCATCGGGAAATGTTATTCCTGGAGGCTCATTATAACCCTATGGCGGGACATTTAGGACAAGATAAAATACTTTTCCCTCTCATGGCCCACTTCTATTGGCCAGGCATTCGTGAGGATGTTTGCAGGTGGTGTGTGACATGGTGAATGTCAGCTAGTGAATCCTTCGGCCACTCCAAAAGCACCATTGTGCCCGTTCCCATTTATCGAGGTCCTGTTTGAGAGAATTGGAATAGACCTTGTCGGGCCATTAGAACGGTCAGCATGCACCTACCGCTTTGTGTTAGTCCTTGTGGACTACGCAACGTGATACCTGAAAACAGTGCCACTTCGCAACATCTCAGCACGCAGTGTAAATGTTTCAGTGTTCTCCCGGGTTGGGATCCTGCAAGAGATCCTGGCCGATCATGGCACAATGTTTAAGTCACACACACTTCACAAGCTGTATGAATTACTGGGGCTTAAATCGATTCATACCAGTGTCTACCATCTGCAAACAGACAGGTTGGTCAAGCGATTTAATAGAACACTGAAAAACATGATTCAGAAATTTGTGCACGAAGATGCAAGGAATTGGTATAAGTAGTTTGAGCCTGTTATTCGCAGTTCGAGAGGTCCCACAAGCCTCCATGGAGTTTTCCTCATTCAAACTCCTCTAGGTAGATGGAGTCTCGATGTCACATTCTTGATGTTGTGAGGGAAAACTGGGAGGAGGGACCTTCTAACAGCAAAAACGAATTCAGTACATTCTGGATCACACAGGAGAATTTGCTCCAGGCTCAAGAACGACAGGCCTGGCTGTATAACATAGGTGCTCGGCTATGTAGTTTCACACCGGGAGATAAAGTGCTCGTTTTCCTGCATGGACAGGCAGGGAGGGCACGCCAGATTTAATACATCAGCCTCTGAATTCTCAGAATTCTCTGACCTGTTCTCCGCTCTGCCCAGGCGCACTGACCTCATAGAACACCACATTGAGACGCCCCAGGGGTAGTGGTTTGTAGTCACCCCTATCGTCTCCCTGAACTTAAAAACAGGTGGTCAGCGAGGAACGCATGGCCATACACAGTGAGTGTAGCAGCCCCATTGTCTTGGTTCCCAAGTCAGACAGGTCGGTCCGTGTCTGCGTGGATTTTCATAAAGTCAACGCGGTGTCTAAATTCAATGCGTATCCCATGCCTTGCATTGAACAACTGCTCGATTGGTTAGGTGCAACTGGGTATCTGGCAATGGGAGACGGAGCTGGGAGTGGCAGAAAAAGCTGAGCACCTGCACCTGCTACATATTTCCCAAGTCTAATTGCCTTTTGTCTCTCTCCCTCTGTGTGTGTGTGTGTGTATGTGTGTGTGTGTGTGTGTGTGTGTGTGTATTAAACGAGGGATTAAAGGGGAGCATTAGCGCATCCAAAAAGCAAGAGAGCACTGAAAGCACGATATTTAGAATGAAAAGTCCAGGAGCTGAAAAGCCCCATTAATTTATGTGAAATAAAACCCTGTTTGTGTTTGATTACTCCCAACCCGTTTTCTGTTCCTTTTGTTACAATCCTGTATTTGGAGGACTTCTCAGTAAAGTGTCTGTCATGGCCATAGGCACTCCATTTATGTGAGAAGCCCAATATAATAGGTGCAGTAATATTATAAAGGCCAATTGTGAATGTACAAACACTGCAAAATCATCCAGAGTGTTTTTAAACCTCTATGATTTTCTTATAAACAGATTTTTTTTCACTGTTAGAGTGGATATGTACATTACATATATGTAAATTGGACCTCCACCAGTTTTATTGTCAATAATAGTAGTCATAAAAAATTAAAACATCTAAACAAAGTATTTACTTCTTCATTCTCATATTTTCTCTGGGGATAAAAGAATTATATATGATGCACAAGTAGTACAGTGCTGCCATAATGAGCAATAAAATAAGCTAACAACATAAGATCATGTAAAGTTTCACTGATGGTTGGCTGGAAGCATTCCTGGTTCCAAGCAAACCAGATTTAAATAATGGCTTTTGACGGTCCCTGCTCTGTACATTTAGGTGTTCATAAAATTTACTAGTGGACATTAAAGTATTTTGTTTGCCTTGGCATGAAAGATGATGTATCATGGTATTGCCAAACTTGTCACAAATGCCAGATAGTGGGTATACCAAATCAAGTTATTTCCCTTTTAATCAAGATTAAGCCATTTGAGCATATTATCATTAATTGTGTTGTTCCCCTAACCAAGAAATGTTCTGGCAATTGCTATTTGTTAACAGTCATGTTAACATGTGCTGCCATTCAGTTCCTAGAAGCTATTCCTATTCACACTCTAAAGTCTAAGACAGTCATTTAGGCACTAATAACAATTATGCACTACATTTGGCATGCCTAAGTGTATACAGATAGACAATGGCTCTAACTTCATGTCACAGCTAATATGTCAGGTGGTTTGCGAGCTGCAAAGCCACCATCAGGGCTCTAGTGCCTATCACCCTGAGTCACAGGGTGCCCTTGAGAAATTTCCATGAAACATTTAAAAACATGATGTACCCATTTGATGCAGCATTTACCTGAGAAATTTTTAAAAATGCCTGCATCTCTTCAGGAGCACACCATAGCTTTGATTGAAATATTTTCTAATCTGTTTTCTGATGTTCCATCTTGCATGACTTTAATAAAGCATGATATTGATGTAGGTGATCATATCCCTATTAGGCAGCATCCTTACAGATAACTAACACAGTTAAGCAAGCAGTGATGAAGCAAGAGACAAGAGACCTGCTTCAACCTGGACTAGCTGTTCCCGGTGTGGCCCCTTGGTGCTCCCCCCTGCATTTTAGTGACCAAGGCTGATTACACATTTCTTATTTGCATGGACTATGAAAGCTAAATGCTCTAACTGTTCCTGTCTCAGTCCCTTTTTCTAAATGGAAAGATGTGTAGATTGTGTTGGCAGAGCCAGCTTAAGCTTGTAGCAAGCTAGTAAGCTTGACCTTTTAAAAGGTTTTTGGTAAGTACCCCTCACTCCACAGGCATATGAAATCTCTGCCTTTGCTACCCCAGACAACATCCTCCAGTACATTTACATTTATGGCATTTGGCAGACACCCTTACCTAGAGTAACTTACACTTGTCTCATTTGTACAACCAAGTAGTAGGGAGATAAGGGCTTTGCTCAATGGCCCAAGAGTGGCTGCGTGATGGTGCTGGGATTTGCACTCATGACCTTCTGATTAGTAATCCAATGCGCCTTAACCACTGAGCTACCACTGCCCCCTGACCCAGTATATGGTCATGGATTTAGGGCTCCAAAATGCACTCTTCATTTTCTAGAGACTCGTGAACCATGTATTGGAGGAGGTCCCAAAATGTGCTGCTTACCTTGATGATGTGGTGGTATACTCAGACACTTGGGAACAGCACCTAAATCTGATGGAACAAGTATTTACATGCTTCTCTAATGCTTCCCTGGTGTTAAACTTGGATAAATGCGAATTTGGTAAGGGTGTTGTCTCTTACCTTGGGAAAATTGTTGACCAAGGCATGGTGAAACCATGCCCAAGACAAGACATCTGCCAGATTTTAAGTATGGAAGGGTATTATGGTTGTTGCTGCAAAAAATTTTCTGCTGCTGTCTCCCTCACTAACCTGTTACATCAGCGTGTTGTATTCAACATTTATGGCATTTGGCAGATACCCTTATCCAGAGTCACTTACATTTATCTCACTTATACAAGTGAGCAGCTGAGAGTTAAGGGCCTTGCTCAAGGGCTTAATAGTGGCAGCTTCATGGTGCTGGGATTTGAAATCATGACCTTTCAATCAGCAGTCCAATGGCTTAACCACTGAGCTACCAAAAGTGATCTTCAGTGTACTAATCTGCCAGAGACTTTGTAAGGCAACTCCTATTAACCAGCTCTCAAGTTATTTCCACGCATAATTTGAGTAAGCCTTTTAAGCTGGGATTAGATGTCAGTGGTACTGGTGCTGTGCTCATACAGGAGGATGACCATGGGTTGGGTCACCCTGTATGTTACTTCTCAAATGAGTTCCTGAAGCACCAGCTTGTCTAAAGCACTAAGTGTATCTTTCAAAGTGCATCTTGGTGTCCTTCTCCACCTCATGTATACACTGTCAACAACCTTGTAGTGTCTTTGTGTCTGTGTGTCCAGTCTGTTAAGGTTAAACCATTCCAAATCCAGTCTGAGCCTTCTATGCTGCTTCAGCTTCTGCCCTAAGATGACATCACCATTAGGAGACAGTATTTAGCTGGTAAGAAAGCCAGTGTTGGCAGCCTCAACTTTCATGCTCACTTGCTTCTGTTTTTGCTGTGCTTGTTACATCTTTATGTTATTTACTACACCTTTGATAACCCCTTGTCTTTATTCCCACTGTGTGAACAAACCCTAGGCTAGTAGCAGATCTGACATACACAAACAGTCATAAGATTGGACACCCTTCATTTTCATGGTTTAAGCATTTTAAAATAATAATGAAAACATTTATATTATGAATAGCACATACAGAATTAAGTAGTGACCAAGGAAAGTTCTTCATTCATTAACCACTTTAGTAAACACTTTATCCTGGACAGTCATTGTGGATCATGAACCTGTTAATCCACAAGAGGGCACCAGTCCATCTCAGGGCACCATTCCTACACATTCATAGCATAGCCACCTATCTGCATGTTTTTGGACAGTACGGGGGGAACAAAATCCACATGGACACAGGGAGAATATGTGAACCTCCACACATATGGCACATTAAGTTCAAGATCATTAAGAAGCAACAAGGAAATGTGTTTGTTTTGTTTTTAATGTATGATTTTACTTCCTTCACCATATTCTTGATGAAGCTTTCGTACTCTTGGAGGCTTTTCTTAAACTTTGCAGATACAGTTTAATTTGAATTCAAAACTATGTATAAATTCTGCTTTGAATAATTTATTTAGTTAATAATAAATAATAATAATTTAATTCAATAATGAAAAACTATTTTTCAAAATATTAATTCAGAAAAAAAAATACATAGACATTAAGTTCACTATTTACATTTAATTTTTTTAAATAATTTGCAATCATAAATCAGTAAACTGTAAGGAAATTGAAAAATATATATATCCAATCTAGCTTGCCCAAACAGTTAACTGGTCTTCTTAGCCGCTATCTGTAAATCTTGACTCAGGACCAAGCTGTTCTTTTTTTTCCCTGTGTGTTCATATTTATGATATTTTCCTTTTAAAATGACTTATACAGAGTCATGGTTTCATCAAGTAAACTAAAACATGGCATGATGTGCTGATTTCAATGTGTTATCCTATCTTGTCAGTGTTACATAAGCTGACATGATTCAGTATGACACAGTTCATACCAGTCGGGAAGAAAGCAAGAGGAAATCACTTCCTGAGCCAGATTTATGCATCTCATATGTACATTGGCAGTGTTTTGACTGTTCAGCCATAGACACACTCTAAGCAAGATGACAATCATCCTCCCCAATCAGTCAAGACCAAGTGGATGCTGATATCTTGCTGTCAAGCTGAACAAATTGCCAAAGTGTTGTAAACAATACACCCATTGCACATTCATTTCAAGTCATGCGCTGTCTTCCTTAAGTAATACATTGGGCCTCACACAAACCCTGTGGAGTTTTGCTTTGTAGCCAAAGCAATTTTACAGTTCACGATTTCATATGAAAGTCACTCGAGTGCAGTGAAAATACGGCTCTACATCAACACAAAATAGAGGATCTTATAAGCATGGGTAAAAGCTTAGTCACTTTATGCAGTATTCTTCATTTCAAACAGAGAGAAGATACAATAATGTACGATGTGTTGATTACGCAAAGCAAAGGCAGGGCATCACTGTTAGACAAATATTAAAGCATTATATTTGTACCTTATTCAATTCATCGATCCCATCATAGGGCTGAGAGAGTCGCTTGGTTGAGTGATACCAGAATAAGTAATCAAGTCTGTCCTCCAGCTGCCCTGTTAACTCGAGGCGAGAAAAGAAACAGAGTCGCTTGAGAAATGTCCTAAACAGGCCAAGTCCTTGAACACAACACAGGACAAAAGAGACACTTCTTTTAAATTTGTTTTATCCAAATATGGCACTTAACACTTTCGGCCTGTGATCAGATGAAAACCATCTGCAAGATACCATTAAAATGAGTGACAAATTTAAAATAACTATCTCTGACTCGTTTTAAAGTTGACAGGCAATTACACCAGTGAGGTGCCACTGCTCAGTTTAAAAAAAAAAATCAAATTTTCTTCCTCCCCCTGCTCAAAATATTGTAGAAAAAAATGCTTATAAATGGGATTTTAAATACAGAAAAACATTTATAATAAAGCACGAAGAATCTTCTTGGATGAACAGTTCATTCAAACCCCAGTCATATATATATAACTATAAAAGCTGGGAATGTGACATCAATCCGTAATTGGACTGGCTGGTCATATGATAAATACGCATTGCACAACATTGTTGATTTGGCACTTCCCAGCATGCTTGACATGAGCAATTTGCAAAGTTATTCAACCAGGGAATTATTTCAGCTTTAATCTCTCATAAGACCATATCACCCTGCAGCATGCAAGCCATGAAATAATAATAAAAATAAAGAACAAAATATTCAACATTGACAAAACCCCTGGACAGAAACATAATTACATATGTCAGAAATGATACCAGCTAATCATATTGTTAGCTTTTCGTCAGAAACTGAAGCAATAACCCTGTGAAGCATGATGATTTAAAACACTAAGAGGGACAATAAACTTACAATTAAACACATAATCGTGGTCACACTATGAGAATGTTGAGCTACTACAGAACAGTAACCAAACTTACTATTTATTAATGGACAAGTAAGTCATTTGTGCATACCTGATTGATTCATAATGTTGTTTTGAAAATTACAGTTTTGCATTATACTGTGTGCTCATGGGAGACAGAAAGATAAGTCCTATGGGCTATGGACCTAAGTAGAGTCCGTAATGGCAATGGCTGTATCATTACTGGACTACAACAAACATTGCTGCCAACTATTATCCACATCCATCACAGGCTCTCTTACATTCACATTCTCCTGATTATTGATCATGCACTCTTGGTTCAAATAAGTCACATTCACATAAGGACTTTCAAGCTACACTCACTTCCTGAGGTATACACTCAGTGTTTATTACAATTGTTACAAAGCTTTTGGAATATTGTCATTCTGTTTTTTAATCTTTCTGGTTTTCTTGCTTTGCTCTTGCATGCCATAGTTTATGCTGTTTGCTGATTACCTGCCCTTTGCCTAAATGTTGACTTTGACTCTGGCTAATTTTATTGTCTTCTTTGTCAGTTCTAACAAAGCCCTATATACCTGCACCTGCATTCATACCTGCATTGTGGGTACTTTGCCACATCATGGATGCAGCAGGTAACTTTGAGTGGTACCAAGTAATTGCAGTACAGGGCTGCATCCTCTGACAACAACAGCATCAGATTTATATATTCACCACACAGATGGTACAGGTCCAAGCCTCTGTGTCAGTTTATTGTGCAGATTCTCCTAACTAGGTACACAAATAAAACTGAACACATTTACTTCACCTCATGGACATTCAATCCTGGATGAGCCCCAATTTGCACCTATTGGGTGAACAACCGACCTGCATTGACCAAATTAAAATTCACCAAAAACATTTAAAGAGACTCAAGCCATGGGATTTATTACATACAAACAACCAATACACTTAATCAAGACTACAAATAACAGCCAAAAGGCGAATAGGACACTAAAAATCCCAGGGTGAGAGACAACAAGACAAGCCGTCAGATGCCTCTTCCCTGCAAAAGGAACCTGGAGCTTTCAAGCACTTCATTCCCAAGAACAGGTACATCTCACTGAGGATTAATCAAGGATTACCTGGGCAAAGCTATAGAGAAGACTTGAGGAAAATGGACAAGCAAGGCACACAGAACACTTACAGGCATAACAGGATGCACAAAACTCTCCCAGATGCTCTGCTACCAAGCTCACTGAAAATCTCACCCCTTTTCGTGCATGTTAGGGTACCGGCCACCCCTAGTCCCATGGAAGGCTAATCCCACTGACGCACCTGCAGTTAACATCTGATTATAAAAGTGTGAGCAAGTATGACTCTCCACAAAGAACTTGCAGATCTCTCAAGGCTGCAAGAAGATGGAGCATCGGTACCTTGGCCTCTCACTAATACAGTATATGAACTATGTTACCTATAAGCTTGAACTAGCAGCCACAGCTGTTTAGCCCAGTCTTTCAATGTGTCAGAACTCAAACCAGTCAAGCTAGGTCCCCTGGCAAAAGATTTAGGTGTGCTCTCACCCCACGAGCACCTCTGAAAATCGAAGCAGAGTTTGTCAAGTCAACACTGGAGTCAGCATTAAACTACAACTCCCAACATACTGCATGGCCTTCAAACACAGCCCCCAAAAACTACAACCACCAATCATTAAAGACTCTCACAATAAGGACTTTCAAACCACACTCTCTTTTTGCGAAGTATACACTATGTATATGCCAACCTTTTTGATTAACAATTGTTTCTCTGTTTTCTTTTAATTGTGTTTCTGGTTCCATCTTGACCCAGATTCTGGATTATGTTTTTGTCTTGTTCGCCAAGTTTAATAAAGCCCTGTGTATATGCATTACTGAAAACATGCTTTTGTTTATGTTTTGCCATTTGTCACTAGTCTTGTCTCCACTCCTGTCCTGTGATCTGAGCACCTGTGCTATGTTCTGCCCTCTAAATTTTGTTTAATTTTCTTTGTTTATACCATGCTGTTTCTTGTTTTGTATCATTAAGTTCAGAGTGTTGTTTTTCTGTTCCTCTTTTAGACCGTTGCCTGTTATTGACTTTAAATGTAGATTTTTTGAGTTTTTGTTGCCTACCTGTTCTCTAATGAAGACTGTTGACTATGATTTTGATATGTGGATTTGTCCAAATATAGAACATGCTGAGTTTGTGCATTTGCTTCCTGAATCAACGTTTTAAGTCTTTAACACACACTTTTATTTTGCTCAAATGGCTGAAATTGCATCTGTCACTGGTCTTATAACCTGGATTGGTCGTGGGGACACTGTTTCAGCATGTCTTGGGCAGGAGTGGCATTTGGAACCTTGTGGAACCCATCCCTCTCCAGGCCAACATCAAGCACAATCACGGGGCAACTTTGTATCTTCAATTCACCTAACCTGCATGTTTTTGGACTGTGGGAGAAAACCAGAGTACCAGGAGGAAACCCACGTGGGCACTGGGAGGACGCAGACTGCTCCATCTGGGGATCAAACTCAGGGCCTTCTTGCAATGAGGAGATAGTGCTACCCACCGAGCCACTGTGCCACCCAAATTGTATCTATATTTGGGTATTATCAGCAAATGGGGTAAAATTTATGCTTGTGAATTACATGCACAAGAGGTTGTATATAATAGGGAACAATAGCAGGCTTCGAGCACATTGTTGTGGGATACCATATTGGAACCCCATTTAATCCAACACATTTATGTATTTGGGGGGTCCAAATACCATAAATTGGCCTTTTTAGAATCACTGGTGCTCATGACTACTACATTGAAAATCTATTAAGATCAAGTATTTCTGTCCGAGAGCATTTACAAACATCAACAAGTGGAGCTTTATGGAAACTTGCACTCATTTAATATCTGGCCACAGAATGAGTTTTCCTTTGTCAGGCAGATCTGGGTGTCACAATGATAAGTGGCACCAAATTGCACTGGAGGCAACTGTGCCTTTCAAATGAAGGCAGCAGTTTCTGACCAGAAGACTGGAGGAAACACACAAACACTGATGACAATGTACATACAATTCACGACACTGACAAATATTTTCCCTTTGACATAATGCACTTACTGACTAATTACTGCATAGCTCTAATTGGACTTTTATTTCAATTATGAAATATTTTAATTCTAACCAAGTGTTTCACTCATTAATTGCAACATGTGTTGTCAACTGATGGCTCATGTCAACTGATGGCAGAGAATTGTGAAAGGTTGTATATATGCATGCCATGTTTTGTTGTGTAAGGTGTGAGTAAAGCTGAACTCTTCTAATAACACTGTGTTGCTAAAATGCTTAGCTAAATAAAATAGAAAGAAAACAAGCAGAAGTGACACAATACAAAGCACACCATGATAACTTGATGAGATATTTGGTGAGATAAATCTGGGCAAAACACAACCACACAAAAAAAGGTAAGGTTCTGATAGATGTAGTGCATTAGCCTTTGAATCTTACACCATGGAATGACTGAGCATAGCAACAAGACACAAAGTGGCCATCCTGCATCAGCAAAGTCTCTCCCAAGCAGGGATTTCATGGCAGACATTTGTTTCCAAATGTGTTGTCCAAACTCTTCTCCAGAAAAGCAGTGGTCAGCCATGGAAGCAATACTATTGGATCAAAATTGGAAGAAAGCAAAGGAAGCCTGGTCCACCAATATATAAACCCAAGTGTTGTCAGAAGTGGTTGCCATAGAAGAGTTGCAACCAAAAAACACTACTCTGAGGTAGAAACAAAGACAATCAACTTACCTACTTGTGAAAATACAGGACTTGAATGAAGAACAAGGGCAGTAGGTGCAAAAAAATGGAAATGGTCTCTGTTGACAAGCTGGAGACCAATACATGAACAGTGAAGCACAGTGAAGATTTCTGCTAGTAGGGTTGATGATTTGATTCAAAGTACTGGCCCTATTGGCAGATTCTTATCCATCATGCAATGCAATCAGCAGGTATCTGATCAGTCCCAAATTCATTCTGCAGAATGACAATGACCCCAAATACATGGACAAAGTAATAAACAACTATAGTCAGTGAAAACAATAACAAGGAGTCCTGGTCCAAACATTATCGAATCAGTCTGGGTTTACATGCAGAGAGAGAAAGAATTGAAACAGCCAATTTTTTGCATTTAAGAGCATTATGCTGTTTTAAACAGCTAAGGATGGTCAAACCAAAACAAATTTTGTCATGCTTGTAATACATATTTTATTTTTATTAAAACTGCTGAATTCTTAAATCTGATTTCTGAAAAGGTGATAACTAATTTTCTATAGCAGCAGCTTAGACAGTAGTGCTGTCTTTAATTCAAATAACAGTTTTATATTAATGCGCTCACTCTAACACATTATCATTTCTATATTAACAGCTTATTCACAGGGACTTGTATGGCAAATGCTCAACATAGTCTAAGGGTAATTTCTGTAAGGAAATATTTAGTCAACATTTATGGAAGGAGTCTCCATTGTCAATGCTTTGTAACAGTTTGCAGATTTTCTGACTGGAAAGTCTTCAGGACAGATGGGTTTATGCTTTGCAGTTACTTTTTTTCTTTTTGTCTTTTAAGTTCAAGTCAGAAAATAAAGAGATATTAGTGAGGGAATGACTGTTTATAAATGCTATAGTGTAAGAGATAACAGGAACTAATTTGTCTTGTGGATATTCCATAACATTATTCATTCATTCATGTATTCAATATCTTTAACCGCTTATTCCTGTCTCCAGGGTCACGGGAGAGCCAGTGCCTAACCGGCAGCATAGGGAAGCAAGGCAGGATCAACCCTAGACAGGGTGCGAATCCATCGTAGGGCATTCATGACATTAAATACAAGCAAATTGTTACTGTTGGCAAATTGATGTATAAGAGGAATAACACATTTCAGAATGTGCTGTTATAAGAGCATAATAGGATTATAATGGCACACTGTTATATGTTACTCCTTACTTTTTCTCCCAGAGGTTTGCTGATTAGGAACAGTGGAGACCCTGTTGCTGAGCAGTGTGCTGTATGTACCTTAATGGAGAAATACAACTTGGTCATCTGCCAGTAAATCTGTTTCTCACATTTCTTTAAGCTTTTTTTTTTTACTTTCACAGGTTGAAATTTGAAATTTTAAAAGTGGTATTTCCTGCTTTCCTGTCCCATGCTCATAAGCCCAATATTTACATAAAGTAGAAGGCTGGCCAACAGAGGCATCCAGAAACTGCAGCCTTATGCATTTTTTATAGCCAGTGCATGCTCTCTTGCCTTGGTCTTCACACTCAAAAGGCCACCATGCTGTGAATCTCCACAGTCACACAAAACACAGTGCACAGCTACACAAGGTTACTGTGAGGCAGCCTGGACCTGAAGAACAGCTGCACCAATCAGAAGAGACAGATATAGGGTACATACAATGGAGGGAATACACACATCACAAAACGAGGGTCCATTGTGGGTATATAGCCAGCTGTAGACCAGTAGCCAAGAAATCATGTTGTTAAAACTTTTGTTTTAATATCACATATTAAGAAGTGTATGGATTGTGAAGCTGGTGCAATATGAGTAA
>JAOVVH010000061.1:4174923-4189274 GCA_028566435.1 Scorpiodoras heckelii | reverse complement strand
TACGTAAAACAAAATAGATGATACCAACATAGTTGCCAAGGCTGTAGTCCATATAAAACTGGCCATCACCCATACATTATCTTGCAGGTATTGAGCCCAAAAACCGGCTCCATATCACATTTTTCGAGATGTCCCAGGACACCACCTTCGACACCTGGCTCCATGAGAGGCAGCTCTTCCACAACTGAGCTTAGCAGTTCCACTAATGCTGCTTTTACCTCATTTTCTCCCACTTATTGCTGATATCCACCAGCTACTCCTATACAACAAAATAGAGAGAAAAAGAAAGCAATAGAAAGTGCCCTAGTCTACATTCCCTTTACAAGCTTTATTGCACAGTTCCAATTTGTTTCCTCAGACTGGATTTTATTTTACTTCATGGCAAAGACTCATATCTGTCATTAATGGCAAACACCATCTCCCCATATGACATACGTGCACATCAACATCAATTTTGCATGAGTTATACACATCCTGAACAAGAACAACAACGTCTTATTTGTTAGACAATAGATTAATAGCAGCAGCAAATTAATGCCCTAGTAACACAGGCTTGTGTCACAATCTGTTCTGGAGGTTGGCAAACATATGTACAGTATATGATCAGGTCAAGAAGGTGAAAAAAGGCCAGATGGATAGGTGTTGCTATTTTTGCAGTTATTGCTGGCACTGCAGTGTTGAGAGATGTACAGAGGGAAGCAGTGGGACCACTGTTTGAACAGGATTAACAGTATTTCTGCAGGATAACAAGTGGGGTTATCTCCCAAAATGCTTCCAGTTTATTCGATAAAGAGGCACACTGAGCAACAATGGATATTGTGCTAATTCAAATCTCCTTGAATTGTCTCCGTGAATTTAAACTTAGCCACATGAATACTGATTTCTGATTTCTCTTTAATGTTGCATAGTCACATATCAGATATGTATCTGATCCAGGACCAAAATATGGAAATCATTCAGGTCTGATCTGAGAAAAGATCAGATTTTTGCATCCACACAGTCCTGGGAAAATCAGATCTGTGTCACGTTAAGGCAATATCATATCACTCCGACCTGGTAACGTGAGCAAGGTGTTGTGCAACCATGAGATGCCAGAACTGCTTGTTGATTCTACAGCCACCACCAGTGCCACTAACATTCAGAAACACATTACATAATGAAGCAAGGACTTTTGTCTAAAATGTCCTGTTTTGTTTTTTTGTTTTTTTTTAAATCTACATAAACTAAATGTTTAATGCACCACCCATATGCTAAATTAAACTTTTTGGGGATTATGGTGAAAATGATAGTAAATTATGTGCATCTCAGGAATGTAAAGATGTACTTATTTGCTCATTTATTGCATGTTTATATCCCTTCTGTGTCAGAAGTATTTCTCCTAAAAAGCACAAAAAGCTTTTCAACCACTTCTTGAGGCAAAAAAAAAAAAAAAAACTTTTAATGCATGACCCGTTTTAACACTGCATCACACCACTCCATTTTTCTTCAAACAGGAAAGTGTACCAGACGTCATGTTTGTACTCTAGGCACGGACAGAGAATTTTGTTCGTAAATCTATGGGCAAGTGTGGGAGGAAAGACATGTCTCTCGCTCATATCTGCCCTGCATCTAAGAAAATGCCCACAACAAACTAGGATAAAAGCAGTGAACTTTAATCATGATCATCACAGATAAATGTGGTCTGTTATTGTCAATACCTAAGACGGACTAGGATCTTAAAGTTCCTGAAACACTATGTATCTGGAGTCCAAGAGGCAAGAAAACCTCAAGACATCTGGCACTAGTAGCAAAAAAATAATAAATAAATAAATAAGAAAATAGGTTGTGGCCTTTAAAATCGCTCTGAGTGCTAGAGGCCTACAGCAGATAGTGGATATAAAGGCATTTTTCTGAATTTTATAAGCAATGCCCTGTACTACAATGTAAGTTTAACTCTGCTGTGATTGCTGTCAAGATTTAGTCTTAAAAGTCAGACTGTCTAGAAAGCCAGCTTTAAGTCTGAAATGTTGTTTTTTTATTAAACACATTGTAGACAGTTATAGATTTACACAGATTACATGGAATTAAGCCTATGAAGTTATCAAATCTTGGCTATAAATCTATCTGATCTATCTATTTGTCAATTCTTTGAATGTGTTAATTTACTTGATGAAAAGCATCACCAAATGTTTATGTTTATGTGATAATGAAAGTAATAACTAAATGTAAATGTACACTGTCACTCAGGGTCCATGGCAAAATCCAACTCTAGTTATGCATGTAACTGTGGTTATATGAACCCGGGATAACAACCAGGAGCCCGGATGCCTTCTTTTGAATATCCATTTTAAAACCTTACAACAAAGTCACATAGTAACGTATGCTGCAGTATTTGCAATAAATACTGCCACCATACAGTTTTCTTTCCGTTGCACCAAGCAAACGCATGTTCCACATCACAAGGAAATAGCTTTCTGTTTTACACCTCCTGTCAGGGCTGGTTTGAGACACCTGAATGACTCTCAGGACTCTTTGTAGGACTATCCTGAAAGGTACTCCCAGATGACCTTCTCACCAGGTTACTGTGAAGAGTGAAATTAACCCTGTAGAATATGGATAAAGTGCAGGGTTGGCACTTCAAGTCAGCATGTTACTTATAGATTCCATTCCAGTGGGAGATCCCATGTTGTCTCCTCGGGAACTAGGACTAAATGTATTCCATCAATGATGCTGTGGTGCACTGAGAAAGCTCCTATTTACATGTTTAATACAAAGCCTTCCAACAAATAGTTGAAGCAGCAGTGCAGCCCAAGGTCCTGCCTGCTGTCTCAGAGACACAAGCATAGTTACTGAAACATGTAGAGGGTGGGAAGAATTAGCCATAGAGGAAGAAATGCATATAACAAATTGTAAGGTTTTCTGGCTCTGTCAGAGAGAACCACAGCTGGCTTGGCACTGGTGAAGAGGTCCATCTCTGCTTGATCAAATTTTTTCTGGATCTGGGTTACCTTTTCTGGCTGTGGTTGTCACTCTCCTTCTTGTCTTGATAGTGTGACCACCATCCATTTTACAGCACTGGGGAATTGTTCCCTTTTAGTGAGGCCAATCATGGATGAGTCCACCTGAGAAGATTTTTTGACTTGTAGGGTACTGCTTGACATCCTGCTTTCCTGGTAGTTGGCATCACTATCACAATATTGTCCAAGCAGACTGTGCTTAATTCCAGCTGGCTGATGTGTTCTGACCTTAAATCAGGGGGCCAAATGCCTCTTACCCCTGTGGCATGACACTACTCGCCAGTCTGTACGGCAGGCATCTGTGGTGATTATTACTTTCCATTAGAGTAGCACTCCCAACTGGACTTATGTTAGGAATACTCTGCATTACCAGTTTGCCAAGGACACTGTCTGTGGCATCTGGGGTCTAGCCATAGGCTGAAAACACAATTCTGAAATTGAAGCTACAGCAAGTCTGGGAGGATCATTGATCATGTCAATTAACTGTATGGTTAAGAAGCTCTTCTATGAGTTCACTGTGACACCAAGTGCTATAATGAAGGTCAAGATGGGGCACACAAGAGTTAGTCATTCATATACGGCAGCATATTGATGTTATAGACCATCAGGGGAAATAAGGCTTGGCATGTTTATGACTGATTCTGTGCAACATCCCAGAAAACTGTCAAAAAACTCTTACAACAGGTGCAATGCGAAATTGTTTATTCAGTGCCATGGGTTACATTGGGCCACACTCTGAGACATAGGCCTGCAGTCATCATAAGGGATGTCCAGTCTTGATTCAGTGATCATAGCTGTTGTCCACAGCACCTTCTTTACTTTAAAGAGATTCAGAAAGTGTCTGCATCAGTGCAAGACCTGAAGCATGGTTACAAATTTCGTATAGTGTGAAATATTTATGTCAGTGCAATCTGTCATATGTAGTGTGTCATAGATCACACCATGACACCTTTCAGCTGTAAAATCAATGTATAAGAAATCTAAACATATTAGTGATGATAGTCATTTTGCCACGGATTTTCTTAAACCCGCTACCTAAAATAAGACCCCTTAGCTTCCTAACAGGTGAATCACCTTTCTACAAAATAGCTTTACACATTCTGAAAAGAAAACACTCAGTTGGAGGTTTCTATGTAGAACTTTTAACACTTAGAACCTGATGAATGTATTCTGCATCCAAATTTACATCCTTTTTCTCAGATAAACTGCTCACAGAGCATTCGTCGCAGTGAGGTGGCATACATATCAAATGAAATTAATTAATTCATGAAATACTTGACCTTTCCCATAGCTCCTTGTCTATACGACAAATTAATGGTGAGACAAATAACTTTAACATAAAATTTAGGCACAGTTAATCTCAATGCACAGTGTGTCATGTCCAAATTCACACTCAGGATGAATAAGTCAAAAGCAAGCCAAGAATCTGAAATGGTTCTCGATTTATCACTTTGGGCAACTAGGCAATGAGCTGATGCAAAGGTCCCAGCGCGTAAATTTTTCAGGGGGCCTGGCCTACCTTACACTCTCAGAAAAAAAAGAGTATTACACTCTACTATTCCTTGCCACTGAGGTGGGACCATACAAGGTACATTTTCTGTATCTTTACCTAGAATTTTGTATATAGCATTCCTATAACACCCAAACCCATGTTTCTGTAATATAGATATAAGCGTATAAAGAGCAGGTTTTTCACATTTCAAAATTTGGAGGTTGGTAGGCACTCCACAGCCGCAAATGTATGTGCACAAAAGTCAACCAAAAAGTAAGTTTTTCTTTAAGGTACATAAATGGATTGTAATTATTGTTTAACTGTTCCATTTCAGAATCTGTGTATACTGATCAGGCATAACCTTATGACCACCTCCTTTTCTCTACACTCATTGTCCATTTTCGCAGTTCTGCTTACCATTCAGTCCTGACCATTAGAGAACAGAGTAAAGGGGACTAACAAAGTATGTACAGAAACAGATGGACTACAGTCTGTAAAAGTAGAAGTACAAAGTACAGCTATATGGTAACTGGAGCTGAGGTAGTTGCTGTTGGTAGTACAGACCAACATACTGTACATCACTACATCAGCTTCCAGCCTTAGAGGACAAAGCAGCTGAGTGAATAAAGTTTATTTTCGATGCCTCCCTCCCAAAAAACAGTCAGCAAAAACTGGTACCAGAGCCTATGCAAAATACATAGCAATGCCAGTGCGTATATAAAGCGAAAGACATCTATGGAAGCTTCAAGAGCTGTTTCTGCCATGCAAATGGCACGTTATCACAATTTTGTGATTTTCAATGTGGTTTAATAGTTGGAGCTCATAAGAAGGGTCATAGCATTTAAGAGGCAGACGCAAAGCTTGGATTTTCATGCATTTCACAGGTGTATCGTGACTACAAGAATTTTGTCCAAAGCCTGAACTTTCG
This sequence comes from Scorpiodoras heckelii, assembly GCA_028566435.1. Lineage (NCBI taxonomy): Eukaryota > Metazoa > Chordata > Actinopteri > Siluriformes > Doradidae > Scorpiodoras > Scorpiodoras heckelii. The sequence continues at coordinate 4,183,858 of JAOVVH010000061.1, read as the reverse complement.
ACAGCAGCGTGGCCATAAAAAGACTCTGGGTGAACGTGACCAGTGTCAGCTGGCAAGAATCATTTCGTGTGATAGGCGTGCAACACTGCCTCAAGTAAGATCGGAATTCAATGCTGGGGCCTCAACAAACATCAGCGTGAGGACTGCGCAATGTTCCCTCCAAGTGTCCCCGTGTGGGACCTACCACATATTAACTGGTTTATCTGGTACTTCATATGATGTGTATACTAAAAGTTTGTGCCTAACTTCTTTTATAACCTGGGTATGTACAATGTGGGAAAAAAATGTTTTTACAATTACTTATAATATTTGTGTACTTTCAATGGAAGTAATTCGCTTCATGTAAGCCTAAATGCACTCTTCGAACATCTCCACCAGCAATTTTAGAATAACACTAGACCTTTTAGTAACTGGAAACAAAACTTTTTTTTGTACTCCACATAGATCATAAACAACTGAATACAAAACAACTCACTAATATCAAGTGAGAAATGTAATTAATTATAGCATTTTTTAGTCAGAATAAATGGCCAGTCCAAAACAATGGACACATTGGTCTAAGCTAAGACCCAGGTCTAAGCTCCCATCAGGCACCGCACCATGTATATAAACACAATGTATATACAACCTACGGCAGCTGGAGGCGGGGTGAGCAGTGGCCATTATTATATAAAGCCACAGAGCAACAGGCTTTGAAACTGAGCCTTTGGAAACATCTGTTTTATAAAGGGTGAAAACAGTACTGTAGTATTTTAGAGAACTTTATTAACTTGTGGAAACTGAGTATAATATGTCCACTTTAAAGCATTTGTGAGGTTACACAATATCTACATTTCCAGAAGGAAAGTACTTATTACAACTAGAAAAGATAAGGGTGAACCAACAGCGATAAAGTACACTATATATACAAAAGTTTCTGGACACCTGACCATCACACCAATATGTGCTTTTTGTACACTGTATTTCAGATTCATTTCCCTACTTTGCTGTTATAATGAGCTGCACTCTTCTCACTGAGGGGATTTGTGTTGATTCAGCCACAAGAACATTAGTGTGGTCAGGTTTCTTCCAGTTCATCCCAAAGTTATTCAGTGGGGTTGAGGTCAGGGCTCAAGATGTTCTACTCCTATCTTGGCAAACCATGTCTTCATGGAGCTCACTTTGTGCACAGGAACACTGTCATGCTGGACCAGGTTTGGGCCTCTTCCAAGTTCCAGTGAAGGGAAATTGTAATGCTACAGCAGGGGTGTCCAACCTTATCCAGAAAGGGCCGGTGTGGGTCCAAGTTTTCCTTCCAACCAAGCAGGAGCCACACCTCATTCCACCTATTTTAATCAATGGATCTAATCAGTGGATCTTGACTTTCAGTAATGTGTGGCTTCTGCTTGGCTGGAAAGAAAACCTGCACCCACACCGGCCCTTCTCAGATAAGATTGGACACCACTGTGCTACAGCATACAAAGGCATTTTATACAACTCTGTGCTTAAACTTTGTGGCAACAGTTTAGGGAAGAACCACGTATGGTTGTAATGGTCAGGTGTCCACAAACTTTTGGCCATATAGTGTTTGTGTACAGTTTAATACCCTTTTTTTCTCAGAGTGCACACTTGTCCTATTTGGTAACAGGAAATGCATAACTTTTCTGAAACCTGGTATTTAACTACTATTCCAACAGAACTAGATGGTGAATTCAGAGGAATTTTGGGATAATTAAGGCTCCTTAGGTTCCTGTACAGGTTTCATTTCCTTTGCTTTCTGAAAGGGAAACACAACCAAACAAGCCTTAATGGATCTAGATTTAACACTGTGTTTAACACTTGTACTATGTGCCACAAAGATCCCAGAGCATAGCAGGGCCCAGAATTCCTACTGGCTCTTATATCTTATACTCTCAGAAAAAAAGAGTAATAAACTACCATTCATTATCTCTACCATTTTTTTTTTTTTTACCTTAAATCAAAGGTAATTCATGTTAACATTTTCAAGTAAAGGATACTTATTAAAGGTACAAAAAAACTACCCTTGTGGATACCACTCCAGCAACAAGGTACTGACAGGTACAGTGTGAGCCAGAGAGACCTGACGATTTTCGTATGCTTATTTTTCAGACATTAGTTTGATTAGAGGAGTGACTGGTGGGGAAACAGTAGCTCAACTGATGCCGTTTTAGTCAACATGGAGCAGCGGTCAGCACAACATCGCACGCTCGTTGTTGAAAAGTTTTTGAAAAATGCCGACTCTGTGATTGCTACTCAACGGCTATTTCGCATCAAGTTCAATGTTCCTCGTCACGGTGCCGCACCCAAATGGGTTGAAAATTTCCGTGCAGGCATGTGTAATAAGGAGTCTGCATTGTTCAGATAGGAAACATTCTCTTGCTTAAAAGTAAAGTCTTTGTCACAAGACCACGGACAGTTGTCGACCTGAAGCAACGTATATGAGATGAAGCTGCTGCAATTCCGGGGCCTATTTTAAAGTGTGTAATATGGTGGATCCGTGGGTAGCACTGCTTCCTCACAGCACGAAGGTCCAGGGTTCGAGCCTGCATCCCCAGCTGCCTGGGTCCTGCGTGGAGTCTGCATGTCCTCCCCATGCTTGCACGTACTCCAGCTTCCTCCAACAGTCCAAAAACAGGCAAATTAGGTGAACTGTACATACAAAATTGCCCTGTGAAAGTTGAATTTGTGTCCTGATGGAAAAACTTGTGTACCCATGTAACCTTGTGCTTGTCATGTATAGCCACTGATGCCAAATGTGATGTTAACAAAACAAACAAACAAACAAACAAACAAAAAAAAAATCCAGCATGTAATGGCGCCAATCCCAGCGTCATTGGGCAAAGCCGGGGTACACCATGGACAGGTCACCAGTCCATCACATGGCCAAGACAGACTCACACACACATTCACACCTACGGGCAATTTAGAGTGACCGATCAACCTGCACGTCTTTGGACTGTCGGAGGAAACCGGAGTACCCGGAGGGAACCCAGACAAGCACGGGGAGAACGTACAAACTCCACACAGAACGGCCCGGACAGAACGGGAATCGAACCCGGAGCACGCCTATTGCTGTGAGGCGACAGTGCTAACCACGACACCACCGTGCCATGTGAGTGATATCATTTTTCATATATAAATGGTTATATATATATATATATATTTTTTTTTTTAAATATCATATTATTTCATTTCAAAAATCGTCAGGTCTCTCTGGCTCACTGTGTAACATTATGTTTCTGAGTGTACCCTGTCCTACTGGAGAGGAGCAGGTCCATGTAGAGCAGATACAGTAGACCTGGAGTACTGTGCGATTTTGGGAGTGTCTGGTGCTCAGTTTGAGAATGTGTGTGTGTGTGTGTGTGTGTGTGTGTGTGTGTGTGTGTGCCAGCATTCTGAAAGGGAGGGCAGGAAGCTCAGAGCAGAGCAGTATCCAATAGGCTCTTACTGACTACTAGGCTGAGTTAAAACTACTGCGGCACCTCTCTGGTTTTTCAGAGACAGACACTCTCTCTCTCTCTCTCTCTCTCTCTCTCTCCCACGTCCACACACGCACACACACACACACACACACCCTCCTTCAGTCTCTCCCACCCCTCGTTCACTCTCTCCGCAGGATCGGGACGGTAACATCATGTCCGCGGCGCGTCTCAGCACCTCTCCGGGAAACTAAAGCGCGCACGGTGTCGGTGTCCGGGGCGCAGCGCGGACACGGACGCGGAGACCCGTCAGGTGAAACACACGCTCGGAGGATTTTAGTGGATTTTGAAGCGCAGCATCATGTCTTCCAGATAAGAGCGCCTCTCGCTCAGTGTGTGTGCGCGGCGTGTGCGTGCGTGCGTGCGTGTGTGTGTGTGTGTGTGTGTGTGATGTTACCTTGTGGAAGGTGTGCAAAGACGCCGGCTGGACTCTCCATCTGCAATTGATCTGCCGTGTTTCTGGAGCAACATGTCCCTGGAATGAAGGAAGGAAATCAAACATGGATATAATCTGGGAAATACTGATTGTTCTCCAAGCCAATTTCATCTTCTGTACAACAGGTAAGTTTGCGCAGCGCGCACTTGGATGGTCGAGTCGAGGATGGAAGCTGGTTCATTTTTGCATGAATTAAATAAAAAAGTTCAACTGCGCGTAAAAATATATATAAAAAAAACCCCGAAACACTGGAGATGCTTCTTGATTCTGGATCGCAAGGGGAAATGCCGAGTACTTTTATTTATAATCTTATATAAGATTAGATTGGATTTTTTTTTATATTCACCAGAAACATTAGGATAAATTAGACTACACTGGAAAGTTCAAGACTGTATTTTTTTTTCACCCAGTTTTTCTGCTTCACACACTTTTTTTTTTCGCATCCTGACGCTCCGTGCCTTTATCTTCACCATCCTTTGTCCGTTATGCAATCGCATTTATCAAAATAAACTAAATGTCAAAAATGCTTATTAGGGTATTATGGAGTGATAGAACATCCTTCATGACACCTCCGTCCTCAGTGCATCTTATTTTTTATAATAACTTATGGGTTTTATTTGTCTGAGACAGCATGCTGGGACGGGCACGGTTTGTGCCTATCCAAAACCTTTCCAAAAAGCCACGCAAGTGCGGCGATGTGCTAGTTGTATTTTATTTTAATTATTAAAAAAAATATATTTTCATGCACTTCCTCTCTATCAACTATATAGTGGGTACTTTGTTACAGTCCCGCATCGGCAGTGTTTGAAGTCTTAAAGAGAGACAATGTCAAATCTCTCTCTCTCTCTCTCTCTCTCTCTCTCTCACACACACACACACACACACACACACAGAGAGAGAGAGAGAGAGAGAGAGACAGACACACTGCACTAACCTGCAGTACCAGTACCCTAACAAAAATAACTCTTAAAAGCCCCAAGTCTGAATTTGAGCCAAGTTCGCACTAAAGAAGAACAAGAAGCGCATCCTTTTAACTGGATCTGGATCTGGTTCCGGTTTTGCGCTCCCTCTCTGAAGGGTTGATGAAGCGTCCCTGGTACTAATGCGCGCGCGCACACACACACACACAAACACACACACACACACACACACACACACACACACACACACACACACACACACAGACCTCTGCTGAAACACACCCGCCTGTGAGGAGGGGCTTTTCTCATCAGCTCTTTTTTTTTTAAATTGCAAGAGATATTGGACCTTTTTTTACAGTAAATTATTATTATTATTATTATTATTATTATTATTATTATTATTATTATTATTATTATTATTATTGATTGATTGATTGATGTTTGTTCTCAAGGCTTTATCACAGCCCCACCCGCACCCCGTATGTCAGGATCGATTTCACCAAAGCCACACCCCTGTAACGCATTTCCTTCTTCCGACGCTCTGATTGGGCAGTGTCTAAAACGCATGAATGATTTCATACAGATGAAACAATTTGACTGAGACTCTTGCTTTCTGGTGTCAAAATATGAGGTCTAAATGCACAGCAGCAGACGTGTTATCATTTTTTTTTTTTTTTTTTTTTTTTTTTTTTAATTGACATCTTAGCCTGGGCAGTTTCAAATATTTAATGTTACGATTTTATTTTACATATGGATGCACATATTAAAAAAGCAGCATTTAACTGTTGATAAAAAAAAAAGCCGCTCATTTTAGAGTTGTGCAGATTTGTTGTCCTGTTCAGTCATATGGCTTGGGTTCAACGGATGGAAGTGACTGCCTGTGTAACTCAGCAACTCTTGCTCGGTCACTGTGAGAATGCTAAAATCAGATCAATATCTAATCTAATCCCGGTGTTTTCTTAAAAAAAATAAGATGTTGGATCTGTCTCTCAGACCTTCATTCTCCTGCATGGATCTCATCCTGCATGGAAGCTAATCATCTCAGCAAGGCCAGGCTGCTGTATGTGTATCTCAGAGGATGCATCACCATGTCAAGAACAAAACTTCTGTTCTGTTCCAGGCCCCAAATTCTTTCACATGCTCCTGGATTTGGTTGTGGAGTCATTCAGAGTTTGATAGCGTTTGATAAGGCAGATAGTCCAATGTGGCCAAAACGGGGTGAAAATGACATTGATGACCCCTAAATGATACTAAATGTGCTGAAATTCAATAGCAGCATCATTATTTTCAAACATAAGGGCAGGGCAGTCTACAGATATTGATCAGTCGATCCACGATTCAGTGATATTCATGCTCAGACGCACCTCCATTTCTTTACTGCTTCTGGATTAATGTTCTACGAACATGCCCCAGTTGCGTTGAGACTCCTGTAGGAAATTGGTGGATGATTTATTGCCTCTGTCAAGGCTCAGTTTTCTTTATGCCTTTGCATTATCACAAAATTTGGCTAGGGATGAAGTTTAGTCAGCATCCAGAGGACTAAGAATGAGAATCTCTCTCAGAGTATTTGGATGAACTGGGTGATTGATACAGTACGGGTCAAATGTCACAGCAAGCATTCAGTACAGCATATAGTAGGGAAGAGCTGGGCGCAACTTAACAGATTATCCTCCTAAATAAGTGAACAAATATTTAAGATTGAATAATCATGTTTTTCATAGAAGGAACATGTACACCTCTACAACAAATGAAGACTTGAACTTGTGCCGTGTTACATCGTACCTCGTGGGTGAGGTTCATTGCAACAGACAGAGGATTTAGTTGTGACTCTTGTTGTAAAGAAAAGCATGATAAATTACTACCGACAAAGTTAATGCACAACAATTCTATGTTATTCAGTGCACACTGAAGTACCAGAAAAACAGTTAATACTTGGTAGGTCCCCCACAGGATCTTGGAGGGAACGTTGCACAGTCCTCACGCTGATGTTTGTTGAGACCCCAGCATTGAATTCCCGATGTTACTTGAGGCAGTGTTGCACACTTATCACGTCAAACGTTTCTTGCCAGCCGACGCTGGTCACGTTCACCTAAAGTCTTTTTACAGCCACATTGCTATCACAAGTTTGAGGTTTTGCGGGAATTCTTGTAGTCACAGTACACCCCTGAAATACTCATACATAAAAATCCAAACTTTGCGTCTGCCTCTGAAATGCTTTGACCCATCTCACGAGCTCCAACTATTAAATCATGAAAATGTGATAACTTGCCATTCTCATGGCAGAAACAGCTTCAGAAGCTCCCCTAGATGTCCATAGCTTTATACATACACTAGCGGACGCACCCATGACATGCCTAGGTGCCGTTGCTGTGTATTTTGCATAGACTCCAGTACCAGTTTTTCTGGTACTTTAGTGTATACAAGTCTATGTTAGTTCTGTGTTTTTATAAAACAAATGTATCTCCTAAACAAACTGCATAATATAATTCAATACAGTTCTACTGTTCATCACAAACATGACAACCTGAGCGTTTATACGCAAAGCTTTTCTAACTCATTGTTTCTTTCTGTGAATAACTAATAATCCATTCAATCAATGTGTTCTTTTTATTTTATATGAGAGATAATTACTCTGTTGTCATTGTTTCCAAAAGGTGGCTTAGTTGTTATGTCACATAACAACCAACCCTACACTATGGAGGTTGTACTTAAGCCTGTCTAACACTTATATCACTAAATTTTTGTTGGAAAAATTATTACTTATATATCTTAAAAACACATTCTGACACATATTTGTTGAGAACGCAGGCAAATCTTTTTGAAAATCGTTTGCAGATCATAGCTAACAAAGAGGTAATGTGGCCAGAAGTACACACTGCTTGACCTTGTGTAATAACCAAAAGGTCCATGTTGCATTTTGCCCCATGTCTGCGGTCTGTGCCCCGTGCTCCCCCTATTCTGTCCACATCACTGAACCTGTTCTACTTACTCCATTCATTTCTTTGGATGTCCGTTCAAGTCAGACTTTCAAGTCAGAGCTGATCATGGTTCTTTCCACTAAGACATCTAAACAGTAGAGTAGACACTGGCCTAGAGTAATTAAAAACATCTACTTAAATATAACAGAATGTTCAGAATGTACAAAATGTTTTATTCAAAACATGCTGAAAATTCATCCCATATGAATGCATTGTAAAACTTTTTGAGAATGAATATCATATGCTCAGGAAGGCAGATATATATTTGGCAGCTATACTGTTTGCTGTTACGATCATTGTTACTGCATTATGTGTATAAAATATGACATTGTGCAGTAGCTCCCAGGCAGGATCGGTGCTTTTCTTCAGAGTCTAGTGTGTTCTGCTTTCTGTCCTTGAAGCTATAGAGGGCAGTGATCGCTTAGTGGTCACTGACATATTGTGAATTGACAGAGAACCACTTACATGCTCTTTAGCAAGATCAGTAACCAACTGTTTTTTTTTATTTTTTTTTTTTTATTATTCATACAACCTACAGCTTGATGACAAATTAAAGGAAAACTTGTTATGCTGTCATGCTGAGGGGGCATTTATAAATTTTACTGCCATGGTTTGGCTCTACATGGGTTGAACACTTAGACAGAAACATCCCTGCAAATCAGTGCTGCAGTTCTTCTGACTGATAACCTTTATCCTGCAATGAAACAGTTCTCTCTTGGTGGGTGTGATCTCTTCCAGGGTGACTCTGCCTCCATGCACAAAACACAAGGGCTCACTGAATGGGAATGAAATTGGTGTTAGTCATATGCTATGGCCTTAAAACCTACGAGATCTTAACCCAGTGGGAGATTTTGGAGTGATGTCTTGGTCCTGATGGCACTCTACACTACCATCATCATAATATCAACATAATATGTAAAATCGATTCCATCAAGCAGTGAAAAACTTTTGGTGGCTCAGTGCTATCAAATATTATTTATTATATATTACTATACACTGATCAGGCATAACCTTATGACCACCTCCTTTTCTCTACTCTCATTGCCCATTTTCTCAGTTCCACTTCCCATATAGCTGCACTTTGTACTTCTACAATTACACCCTGTAGTCCATCTGTTTCTC
>JAOVVH010000061.1:4106574-4117028 GCA_028566435.1 Scorpiodoras heckelii | reverse complement strand
CACACACACACACACACACACACACGCACACACACACACACGCACACACACACGCACACATATAAAGAGAGGGGGAAATTAAGGTAATTAATAAGGAGCAGGTGTGAGCACTTACCTTTTTGCCACTGATGGCTCTGTCTCAGCGCTTGATCATGCCCTCGCTGCTACGTACCCCCAATGCTCATCTCAAGTTCAGGAGCTGCCCAGCCTGTAGCCCCCCCCCTTCCCCCCAGCAGGAAAGGATGTCAGCCACAGCCATCATCATGAACTTGAAAGGCTGGAGAGCTAGATACCAACAGTTGATCTGTTCATTGGTGTTGAAGTCACTGGAGTGAGGCACGATCCAAACACATGCTTTCCCAGCAGGTAGTAGCAGAGAGTGTGGACCACCCACTTGATGGCCAGGCACTCTTTCTCTATTGTATATATGTACTTATACTCCTGCTTTGACAGCTTCTGGGTGATGTACAGCATGGGGCACTCCTCCCACTCCACCACTTTGCACAGCACTGCCCCAGCCCTCTGTCCGATGCATCTGTCTGCAACAGAAAGAGGAGAGAGAAGTCAGAAGTATCGGCCACCTGATTTAAGGCCTGTTGACACTGCTCTGTCCACTGGACCATATCTGTTTCTCCTTTTTTAGCTAGGTCAAACCTGCGGTAGTAGTCAGCCAGCCCCAAGAACTGTCTCACCTCCTTTTTGGTCCTAGGTCCTTGGCCCTGCCCATGACCTAAGTGGAAGCCCAGATATTTTACCTCCACCCACTCAATTGCCCAAATAACTGGATTCATGGTGAGGCCCACCCACTTCAGTGATTTCAGGATGTCCCAAAGATGATGCAAGTACCATGGTCAATTGTTACAAAAGATGATGAGATCATTTAAATATGTTATGGCATACAAGCTATGTGAACACAATATCTTGTCAATTAAATGCTGAAATGTAGTGGGAGCCCCAAACAACCTAAACAGAAGTGTCATGAACTGGACTAATTTGCTTTTTGCAGGACATGGGAGACAAGGGCATCTGCCAATATCAAGTGCAATGTCAAAAGCAAGTGGTGCCTAACTGATCGAGCAGTTTATCAATTCAGGGCATGAGATATGCATTGCATTTTGATGGGTGATGAACTTGCACTAGTTGAAACAGAAGCAAACTGACCCGTCTGATTTGGGAACTAAAATGATGGGATAGCACCACTCTCTGTGAGACTCCTCAAGTACCCCCAAATTGAGTATGGCCTTGAGCTTCTCCCTGACAACCTGTTTTTTATGTTCAGGGACTCTATAGGGGCGACTATGAACCTCTACCCCGGGGGCATCTCGATGTGGTGATCTATGAGGTCAGTGCATCTGGGCAGAGCAAAGAACATGTCATTAAATTCCCAGTGGGTTTTAGCTATGTCAGCGGCTTGGGAGGGTGAGAGGAGGCTCTCAGTTGGGACCGGAATAAACTCTTTAGCCAATTCGAGCTGGTACCAGCTCATCCCTCTCAGGAGCTACCATCAGCCATCAGCAATGCCACTAATTCTGCCCCCCCTCCATGGTTTCAGGAGGTTGTCATGATAGATTTGTTGTGCCCGGGACACTTTCTAAAAATGTTATACAAACTGAAACCTGTAATTTATTAATTCACTTGAAGCTTTATTTAAGAGACCAAGGGACAAAGAAAATATTTTCAGTGTTTTCAATGAAGACATACACTCTATGTCTATGAAGCCACACTGTAACTCCTGCAGAATGATGCCTGGCACTGTCCTGCTGAAATAGACATGGAGCACCTGGGAAAAGACGTTGTTGTGATGGCAGCATATGTCTCTAAAATACCAATATAAGCCTTTGCATCAATGTTACCTTCAGATATATGCAGATCACCCATGCTGTGGGCACTGATGAACCACCATGTCATCACAGATAATGGTTTTTGCAGTTTTCATTCGTAACAGTCTGGATGGTCTTTTTAAGTTTCAGGTTGCATGGCTTGGGGCAGCAGCAGATTGTTTCAAGTGGGAGTTATTTTCCAATGTACTCCAGAGACCACGTGGCTATGTCCATCATGGTAACATGATGGTTTCTTAAATACCACCTCGAGGGCTCGATGGTCACACACATTCAGCAGCAGTTTCTGCCCTTGGCCTTCACACACCAAGATTTCTCCTAACTCCCTGAATCTTTTCATATTATGAACTGTAGATGGTGAAAGACCGAAATCCTTTGCAATCTTGTGCTGAGAAACATTGGACTTGAACTGACTGACAATTCTCTCATTAAGTTTGGCACAAAGAAGTGAACCACAACCCATCCTTTCTTCCAAAGATTAAGCCTTTGGTGGATGCTCCTTTTATACTCAACCGTGGTGACCTCACCTGTTACCAGTTAAAATGCGAGCAGGTCCAGAAGACAGGTACATTCAGTGAGTACAGAGGCTGGGCAGACATTGTGGATACTCAGGTTCGGGACGGGTATAGCACAGATGTTCCTTGGCAGGGCAGGCTGGACAGAACACTGACAGAACAAAATACAAACAGACAAATAGCTCAGAGGGCTCAAATACAGTGCAGATAGAATCAGAGGGATGAGGAACCAAATCTGGGCAGGCAGGAATAGGGCTATGAGGATTAGGAGGTCTCAGACCATGGTAGATGGAAAACAAAAGAAAAACCAGGAGGAGGCAATAACAGAACCCCACCTGGCTGCAACAAACTTAAACAGGGTGTCTTAGTGAATGGACAAACAAGATAGAGAATATTGCGTCAGAGGGTGAAACAACAGAGAACTCAGAGACAGTGGACAAAAAAAAATCAGGAGGTTCAGTGGCAAAGAAAACAGAAAAAGTTGAGAAATGCTCTGGAGTTTCAGAAACATGGAGAGTTAGATCAGAGCTGACAGACGGGAACAGGAAGTGCTGGGTCAAGGATCAGAGAAACAGATGGAAATGGAATGGAGTCAGGAGTATCTGAGGCATGGAAAGTAAGGTCAGAAAATGGGCAGGTGGATAACAAGGTTTCAGATGACAGATAGAAGGAAACTGATGGACCAAACAGGAATTTCTCTGACAAACAGTGGATGCACTCAAAAGGACACAAAGAGCACAGACTCCTGTCCAAAATATAGCACATCACAGAGAACATTCTCAGAAGCACATTTGGTTCACACACAATCAAATGGCCCAGACCATTCAGCAAACAGATACTTAGACAAAGTGGATGCAGACGCAAGCTTAACATGAGCAGAGTTCTCAGGGACAGACACATTTTCAGGTTCAGAAGGCCTAGAAACAGACAGCTTCTCAGGAGCATCAGGTACAGGCAGGTCTTTTGGCACGTCTTCAGTTTAAAAAGGGTCAGAAACAGGCAGGTCTACAGGTTCAGAAGTTTCGGAAAAAGGCAGATGTTCCACCAGCCCTGGATTCACAGGGACAGGGCTATTGAAAACAGGTTGCTCAGATGGCCAGTTTTCAGATGTAGGACTCTCCGGTGCAGGATCCTCTAAAGCATCAGCAAATTCTGGAGGAGGAGGCACCACTTCGGAAAAGAGAAAGAAAACTGAACTAAGGAGAATAAACAAAACATAGCAGTGTGGGACCTGCAAAGTAAAGGCGAAAACAGCAGATCACTAGCAAACAGCAGAACAGACAAGGTAAGCAGGAACAAAAACAGAAACAAAACAGAGTTACCAGGAAGCTACAGAAGCACAATCAGGCAGCACCATGCACAAAGCATAGCAAATCACAGAGCCATCGCAATACCATGATCAGCCAAGGAACACAACAGAAAGAGGGGCTTATATAGGGAACCGGGAAGTAATTGGGAATGAGACACAGGTGCATCCAAATACAAGCAGCTAAAGAGTTACAGAGTCTTAAAGAGACACTGTCCCAATAAGTAGGTGCAGGGAACAGAGTGGGACGCCAGGTGCACATCCAACATCCACAGAGTCCATGACAGGTTCTGACAGTTGTTAAATAAAATTTACCTTACGGAAAAGAAATCAGCATATGAAGGATGCATTTGTTTTTCTGTTCTACAAGCAATAATTTATAATAATGAGTGCATGTTATAGAAAAGTAATCAAAACCTTCTGACCAATCAGATCAAGATTTTCACAGCATTGTGGTATCAGTGTGAAATAAACACTGTATATTCATATAATAGTTCAGTCAGTAAGGGAGGCTAATGGAGCATTCAAAGAAATCTGACAAACACACATAGCAAAAAGGAATTGTAAGTGGATTAAAATTGCCAGTGTCCACTGTGCAAAGTATGACAAGTGCTGACGGTCCCTCGGGTCTGATTTATGTAGCAGATGGCCATTAGTACAGCACTCAGTTTGAGAGTTGCATGAAAAGTGTTTCTATAATGTCAAAGTAGAACAAGTCTTCTGGTCTGATCTTGTAATACTGGACCAGACAGAAATTACATACAATTTTAATGTTAAACCTGAAAAAGTGCTTGTTGTAATGTTGAGGTCAGAGTAGCAGAAGAACTTTAATATAGTTCAGTTCAGTGACTTTAGTAGGGCGGAAGGACTTAATCTTGGTCTCCAGAAGTAAAACAAAAAACAAAAAAAAACCGTTTGCTTTGCCTTTTCATATTGCATGCACAAAGCTGACCGGAAAATGCTATTTTCTTGAAAACAGCCTAATTATTGAAGCAACATATGAATAAAGCCAACTAGTAAAGACTTGACATCAGAAAGTATTTGATGGCTTTGTCTTGACTTTCATTGACTTGGCACCAAACTTTTTAAGACTTTTTTTTTTGCCGTTCCCTCTCCCCTGTGGGTCTGCTTTCACATTATTATTTTTTGTTTGCGAACGCTAGTCTGTTTACATCATCAACATGCAAGGAACATGCATCATTTATTTAGCAATGTTGCTAGGCAATGACACAAAAGGGAGGCAAAGCACATAGCCATGTTATTTGTTTTCTCATTCATCATTTTGTTAATAAGGTGTCAGTACCAAAATAACAGTATTTGGCATTTTCACTATGCCATAAATGCATCCCACGGCTGACAGTGACGCGAGCTGCTCGGATAAGGAGGTTTTTCTGGAAACAGGCAGCAATGCGATGTGAGCCTACACACATACCCTCAAGCTGGGCGAACAGTGTGGCTACCTGCATTTGTTAGTGATTTTCTTAACTTCAAACAAATTACAAATCATCAGTAGTGTCAACTTCCTGGTTTTGGATCGACAGCTTTCACATCAAATATGAAGTGCACTGGAGTTCAGGTGAACCGTTATCCTGGACCGTTATCTCATTTTCTTTCAGACTTGGGAACAATCCCTTGGTGCGCACACAAGACCAAGCAACAGTGTTGACACCTAAAAACTACGTGTAGTCATCGGTGTCACCACACTAAAAGATCTAGTCTGAAAGCACTCTTACTCTTTACTTAATCTTGGCTATCCCTTTTCCTGGATCCCGCAATGGCAGTCTGGAATACAGAGCTGCACTTCAAATACACATCTTAGCAAGTGGAAATGTCTTGAATATAATACAATTTATAAACAAAAACCAAATATAACATTATCAAACCTACAAACCCTATTTTCATCAAGATATGAGACTTTCTAAAAATGCAATAAAAACTGAAATATGTAATTTGTTAATTCCCTTGAATCTTTATTTAACAGATAAAGGGGCAAAGAAAAGATTTTCAGTGTTTTCAATGATGAACTTAATTCTATTTGTTCAATATAAACTAATTTAGAAATTGATGGCTGCAACACACTCAAAAAAAAAAGTTGGAACAGAAGCATGTTTACCACTGGGTCACATCACCTTTTCTTGTAATTATACTTAATCATTTGGGAATTGAAGATACTAATTGTTGCAGTTTTGCAACTGTAATTTTTGCCCATTCATGGTGTGTTACGAATGTAATTGTAAATCATTACAGATATGCAGAGAAATGATAAGAGAAAGATAAAGCTGTCCAATAATGCATGCCTATAATACATGCCTCAAGTGTTATACATACTGTATATTTCTACAATCCCGATTCCAAAAACGTTTGGACGTTGCATAAAATGTAAATAAAAACATAATGGAATGATTTGCAAATGTCATAAACCTATATTTTATTCACAGTAGAACATAGAACACATATCAGATGTTGAAAGTCAGACGTTTTACCATTTCATGAAAAATATTAGCTCATTTTGAACTAGATGGCAGCAACACATCTCAAAGAAAGTTGGGACGGGGCCATGTTTACGGCTGTGTAGCATCCCTTCTTCTTTTAACAACAGTCTGTAAACATCTGGGAATTGAGGAGACCAACTACTGGAGTTTTGGGAGAGGAATGTTGTCCCATTCTTGTCTGATGTAGGATTCTAGCTGCTCGACAGTCCTGGGTCTTCTTTGCAGGATTTTTCATTTCATGATGATCCAGCTGTTCTACTGGTGAAAGGTCTGGACTGCAGGCAGGCCAGTTCAGCACCCGGACTCTTCTACTCTTCTACTGTGAAGCCATGCTGTTCTGATGGATGCAGTATGTGGTTTAGCATTGTCTTGCTGTAATATGCAATGCCTTCCCTGAAAGAGACATGTTCTAAAACCTCTATATACTGTTCAGCATTGATAGTTCTATTTCAGATGTGGAAGCTGCCCACGTCATGGGCACTAATGCAACTCCATACCATCAGAGATGCAAGCTTTTGAACTGTGCACTAATAACAATCTGGATCATCTCTCGCCTCTTTAGTCCACAGGACACAGTGTCCGTGTTTTCCAAAAAGAATTTTACATTTTGATTCATCTGACCACAGAACAGTTTTCCATTTTGCCTCAGTCCATTTTAAATGAGCTTTGGCTCAGAGAAGACGGCGGCGTTTCTGGTTCGTGTTGACGTATGACTTCTTCTTTGCATGATACAGCTTTAACTTGCATTTGTGGATTACACGGTGAACTGTGTTCACAGGTTCACATGACTTCTGGAAGTGTTCCTGAGCCCCTGCAGTGATTTCCTGTACAGAATCATGCCTGTTTTTATGATGCAGTGCCGCCTGAGGGCCCAAAGATCACAAGCATCCAATATTGACCTTCGGCCTTGCACAGAGACTTCTCTAGACTCTCTGAATGTTTTGATGATATTATGTACTGTAGATGGTGGGATATTCAACATCTGTGCAATTTTGCATTGAGGAACATTTTTCTGAAATTGTTCCACAAATTTTAGAAACAGTTTTGCACAGATTGGTGAACCTCTGCCCATCTTTACTTCTGAAAGAATCTGCCTCTCTAAAATGCTCTTTTTATACCCAGTCATATTACTGACCTGTTGCCAATTAACCTACTTAGTTGCAAACTGTTACTCCTGCTGTTTGTAATTAGTACCACATACTTTTCCAGCCTTTTTTGAGATGCCTTGCTGCCATCTAGTTCAAAATGAGCTAATATTTGCTATGAAAGGGTAAAATGTCTCACGTTCAACATCTGATAAGTGCTCTAGGATCTATTGTGAATAAAATATGGGTTTATGACATTCAGATCATTGCAAACCATTCCATTCTGTTTTTTATTTACATTTTATACAGCGTCCCAACTTTTTTGTTTGTTTGTTTTAATTATTTATGTAAGTGCATTTCACTTTATATCAACATTTACGATGCATTATGAATTGTTAATAGTAGTGTATATAACACATTGCCAGTGTCAGAAAGCCTCAGTTAGCAGACTGCATTATGGGTACTTATAGACATACTATACTGTTCCCCCCCCCAAATTTGATCAACTTCTTAAATTCACTAAAAATATCATTTTTAAAATACGTTTTTAATGTATTTGCGTGAAGTAACAGAAAGTAATGGAATTTCTAGACTTATAATATAATATTCATAATCATTTACTTGTAAGTTGTGTTTTGAGACACACTGAAGTAAATAAATGCACTAATAAATAAAAAAAAACAAGCAAATAAATGAACAGATAAACAAACATACATACATACAGGATTTACAATTACATCAAGTCCAAAATTACACTGTATTTATACACTGATATAAAACATTGAATAATACATTTGACTCCAGTACTGTTATAAATATATTGCTGTCAGTGTTATAAAATGTTACAAACCCTACATAAACACTCAAATGCATAATAAACATAGCTGATGCATTTTCATACATAATTATACCTTCGTGTAAAATGGGTTAAGAATAAATTATGAGGTGATATTATTCATTATTTGGACTTAAATAGGTCAATTTCATGAGAGGTGGTGCAGTGGGTAGCTCTGTCGCCTCACATCAAGAAGGTCCGGGTTCGATCCCCGGGTGGAGTGGTCTGGGTCCTTTCTGTGTGGAGTCTGCATGTCCTCCCCGTGTCTGTATGGGTTTACTCCGGGTACTCTGGTTTCCTCCCACAGTCCAAAGACATGCATATTAAGTTAATTGGTGTCTCTATAGTGCCTTGAGTGTGTGTATGAATGTGTGTGTGTGCCCTACGATGGATTGGTGCACTGTCTAGGGCCTTGCGCCCTATGCCGCCGGCTAGGCACCGGCTCTCCTGTGACCCTGGGAACAGGAATAAGCGGTTAAGATAATGAATGAATGAATTTCATGAGTTGCAGTTTTGTTTAGACGTCCATGTAAAGCAAATATGTAGCACGTGCTATGAATGCTGTATATATAATGCACTACAAATGCTTGAATAACACGCCAATGCAAATGCAAAATACACAGCAACACCAAGTATGCACGTCATTGGTTGTATCCGGCAGTGCGTATAAAAAGCGACCGACATCTGTGGAAGCTTCTAGAGCTGTTTTTTGCCATGAGAATGGCAAGTTATCATGATTTTGTGGTCTAATAGTTGGAGCTCATGAGATGGGTCATTACATTTCGGAGGTAGAAGCAAAGTTTGGATTGTCACGTACAAGCATTTCAAGGGTGTAACTGTGACTACAAGAATTCCAGCAAAACCTCAAACTTTTAACAGCAGTGTGGCCATAAAAAGACTCTGGGTGAACGTGACTAGCGTCGGCTGGCGAGAATTGTTTCACGCGATAAACAAGCAACACTGCCTCAAGTAACATCAGAATTCAACACCAGGGACTCAACAAACATCAGCATGAGGACTGTGCAACGTTCCCTCCAAGATATGGAGGGGCCTACCAAGTATTTACTGTTATACCAGTTTTTGCGAAACTTCAGTGTATAGCGTAATAGACATAATACTGTCTTGAAGAATCTGCAACTCCCAAAGTTACGTTTTCTGGATGTTGCACAGTGTTAAATGTAACTGTACATGCTATACAAAAACAGTACAACAGTACAGTACAAGTTGTAATCCTTGGTAAACTGCTGTGATATTTACTAATAAAACATTTCAGGGAATTCTGTTATAGGAAATCTTCAGGTTGGTAACAGTAATGCTTGTTTTTAAAAAGACAAAGTACTGTGTTGAAAGCGCATTAATAGGTCTGCCGCATGACATAGAGTTTTCCTGATGGACTGGTATGTTCTTACCTCAACCATCTGGCTGATAAGAACCCAGTTTTACAGTCCTGAGAATGAAAAGCTCTAATTTAGTCCTGAAAAGTAAGGAAGCATTATGGTAAATGTGAAGGAAGATGATGATTAGTGATGGTAGAACCAACCCACTCAAATTACCTGAAGTTAGTGCTGCTATTCAGTATTATGAGCCATCTGTAGCAAACTCAGTCTGGGCGCTAATCTAAAAAGTCGACCGAGGACGAGACCATAACTTGTGAATATCTGCATGCAACTTATTAACTGTGACAAGCTGGAAGTAGTAGAACGAAGTCATACAACATATAAAGAAACTTCTCTGGTTCTCCAGCCAAACAAATACAAAAGAAAAGGAGTGACAGAAGCAAACAACACTTCCCTCTATGCCATATTTAGTTTCCATATGGACACTACTTCAACTGTCACTCCTCTCACGGCAGGAGCATGATAAACAATGGAGGTACATCATACATCGAGGGAAAGAGCGGGGTAGTAAGACGGTGAAGAACAGAGAAGAATCAGAAGGAGTAGGAGGAGACAAAAAAAAGCAAACAGAGATTCAGAGGAGACCAAGGCAGGCACTCAGACACACAGGCTGGAATGCTCTGGTTCTTGATTCCCTGGGGATTTTACTGATGTGTGAAAAGCTTGTTGTATTCATAGAGACAGAAATAAACAGCCATTCACACATGTATGACAAAAGAGCATTGTAGTTGCCATAACCAAGCTATAGGTTTTATAGTAAACTATATACAGTATAATACTAAAATTATTACAGTAAACTCTTTTTACTAGAATATTATAATCTTTACAATAAATGTTTTCTACCTTAACACTTTAATCTTTAGTGTAAACATTTTATACTACAAAACATTTTTCACAGTAAACTCTTTTAGGCAGTCGTGGTCTTGTGGTTAGGGTGTCTGCCCCGTGATCGGAAGGTCCCGGGTTCGATTCCCGTGGCCGACAGG
>JAOVVH010000061.1:4063108-4073968 GCA_028566435.1 Scorpiodoras heckelii | reverse complement strand
CTGTTTGTGTGTGTGTGTGTGTGTGTGTGTGTGTGTGTGTGTGTGTGTGTGTGTGTGTGTGTGTGTGTTTGTGTGTGCATGGTGCCCTGCAATCGTGTGGCCTTGCATCCACTGTTCTGGGAAAAGACTCAGGAATCCATGACCCAGACCAGTAGAAAGTTTACTGTAGATGAATGATGAGTAATAATAATATTGCCACCACTAACGTTAAATTGCTATAAAGGGATCAACGACAGGTGATGAGTCCTGCTGGAAATGTAAATCAGCATCTCCATAAAGCTTGTCCGCAGATGGAAGCATGAAGTGCTCTGAAATCTCCTTGAACTTTGCAGCATTGACTTTGGACTTGATAAAACACAGTGGACCAACAACAGCCAGATGACATGGCAACCCAGACCATCACAGACTGCTGAAACGTCACACTGGACCTCAAACACCTTGGATTCTGTGCCTCTCCACACTCTTCCTCCAGACTCTAAGACCTCCAAATGAAATACAAAATTGACTTTCATCTAAAAAGATGGCTTTGGACCATTGAGCAACGGTCCAGTTCTTTTTCTCCTTAGCCCGGGTAAGATGCTTATGACGTTGTCCCCAGGTCAGGAGTGGCTTGCTATTAGGAATGCAGCAGTTGTAGCCCCTTTCCTGGAGACATCTGTAATGATGGACCGACACCATCCTCAGTTCACTCATTGTGAAGCTCTCCCAAGTTCTCCCAAGGCTGTGGTCATCGCTGTTGCTCATGGACCCTTTCCTACCAAATTTACCCTTTCCCATCAACTTTCCATTAATATGCTTTGATACAACACAATGCGAAGAGCCAGTCTTTGCAGCAGTGATGTTATGTGGCTTACCCTCCTTGTGGAAGGTGTCGATGATCATCTTCTGGACAACTGTCAAGTCTGCAGTGTTCCCCGTGATGGTTACGTGTGCAGAACTAGACCAAGAGATACATGGCATTTATACTGTCTGAATAGTAATTTACCCAAACTTGAAATTAAATATTCTAATAATTTGAGATATTGGATTTCTGATTTTTATAAGCTATAAGCTATAATGATTAAAATTAAAACAAACAAAATGCTTTAAATATGTCACTTTATGCACAACGATTATAAAATGTATGACCTTCCTGTGGAAAAAATGAACTTTTTTGATATTCAAATTTTTTGAGAATCACTAGTGTTGTCAGGAAAAATAATTCCACCAAATACTGTAACCCTCTCTCTCATTGCCTGAGCTTCAGCAGGGCTTTTACAGTGTAAGCAGGACCATCTGTTGATGAACTAGGTGGGTGAAGGGGGTCTGGAGGAGGGCTGATCTTGGAGACATGTGGAACGTGGGGGATTCTGAGTGTCTTGGGAAGGTGTAGATGTACTTCCACCAGGTTGATGACCTTGGAGAAGTTGCCAGTGAATCTGGGAGCCAGCTTATGGGAATCAATCTTGAGCGGGAGTCCTGTTGAGTCCTGATACATCTTGCGCTTGGTGAAGGTTTGTATGGACGAGATACTGGTCTCCACCTCTTGGCTGGGGAATAATAGAGGCTGATATCCAAGACAGCACTGAAAGGGGGAGAGGTCCATTGCCGAAGTGGGTAGAGAGTTGTGTGTGTGCACTCGACCCACAGTAGTCCTTGGCCCAGGAGATGGGTGAATGGGAGTTGATACAGCATAGAGCATCCTCTAGGCCTTGGTTCATCCATCCCGTCTGCTTGTTAGACTTAGGGTGAAAGCCAGACATAAGGCTGACTGAGACTTCTAGTAATCTACAGAACTTCCTCCTGTCTGTGAACTATGGGCCTTGGTCTGAGACCCCATCCTGTGGGGGACAATGCAGGTGGAAGATGTGATGCAGTAGAATTTCAGCTGACTTCTTGGGTAGATGGTGCAGCAGGCCAGAAGGGTGTTGGTGAGAGGCTTTGTATTGAATCTATGTAAGGCAGACTGCGACGAATTCTCATACATGGAAGGCCACCAGAAACGGTGATGGTGCAGAGTCAAAGTGCAGTTCCTCCTGGGGTGACAGGCTAGGTAGGAGGAGTGTCTCCACTGTAGGACTTCAGGGAACTAGGAGGACACACCATCTAGGGCCCATCTGACCTTGCGTTTGATGTCCCATGACAGAGCCCTAATGATAAGTGCTGGGGATAATATCCACTGAGAGTCAGCTTGCTCCTCCTTCCTCAGGAGCTTGAGACAGGGCATCCAATTTGGTGTTCTAGGTGCCTGTTCGATACGAAAAGGTGAAATGAATATGGTTGAAGAACAAGGCCCAGCAGGCCTGTCGAGGTTTCAGTCGTTTAGCAGAGTGGATGTATTACAAGTTCTTATGCTCAGTCCACATAATAAAGGCTTCCTTGGCCCCTTTGAGCCAGTGCCTCCAGTCCTCTGGGGCCAGTTTACTGGTTTCATACTTCCCCACGTCGTAATTCCTCTCGGCTGGTGAAAGTCGTTTAGCACCTGGAAATTTTCCACAAGGGGACGCTGTTGTGCTTCGCATCCAGTGACACTACACTTTGGTAAGATTATTAGTGGCCCAAGATGTTATAAAGGAGACTAATTATATCTACTTTCCACAAGTTAATACAGTTCCCTGGGAAATTCTTTGGTCAAAATACCACATGGATCAAATACTACAGCTGTCTTGCCCTAAAATGGCTTTATATCTGAAATAGCTGATCTTTTTGACCTTGTGGATACATTTGGCTGGTCCCCATAAGGAAAGTGGGATTTTTTTTTGTTAACAAAATATAAAAAATATGACAAAACGTTGGCTTTTCATTACTGAGGTTAAAGTGAGGGCTAGGACTAGGGTCAGGCATAGCATCCATTTTTATTGCATTAATATTTATGTAGGGTGGCACGGTGGCGCAGT
The DNA here is from genome assembly GCA_028566435.1 of Scorpiodoras heckelii. NCBI lineage: Eukaryota > Metazoa > Chordata > Actinopteri > Siluriformes > Doradidae > Scorpiodoras > Scorpiodoras heckelii. The sequence continues at coordinate 4,071,092 of JAOVVH010000061.1, read as the reverse complement.
GGTTAACACTGTCACCTCACAGCAAGAAGGTCCCGGGTTCGATCCCCAGGTGGAGTGGTCTGGGTCCTTCCTGTGTGGAGTCTGCATGTCCTCCCCGTGTCTGTGTGGGTTTACTCCGGTTTCTCCGGTTTCCTCCCACAGTCCAAAGACATGCATATTAGGTTAATTGGTGTCTCTAAAGTTCCCCTAGTGTGTGTATGACTGTGTGTGTGTGTGTGCCCTACAATGGATTGGCGCCCTGTCTAGATTTGATCCTGCCTTGCGCTCTATACCGCCGGCTAGGCACCGGCTCTCCCGTGACCCTGGGGACAGGAATAAGTGGTTAAGATAATGAATGAATAATAATAATACCAGGTTTTTAATTTCTGTGTCAGTGAGTACCAAAAACTGAAAATAAGTTCTCTTATTAAAACTGCATGTCCTTGAATATAACATTACCGACAAGCCCGGCTTGTCTCTCCATTAGATGATGGCATTGAGAGTCTTGTGTGAGTCTTGTGAGAGAAATGTAGATGCAGTGAACAAGTGAGCTTTTTATAAGAACAGATTTAAATTTTTTCTCAGGGCAGGCCATTTATACAAGCGAGGCAAAATTCAATCCAAGCATATAGTTGAGTTCAAGGATACGGCAGTGGTTTCTTGATAATCCTGGGATTTAAATTCATAAATCTAAGCATGGCGTCTTAATCGCCGAGCTCCTACTGCCCTGATATGAAAACTCTCTTCAGTATGTACATCACTTCAAATGCATTAACAGCAGGTCAAAGCCGGGTCAGCCCGAGGTCCGTGTAACTGAAGCCACTAGTGGGGGAGTTCAGCAGCAGTTCAGCTCTGAGGGAAACGACAATAATCCGCCTTGTGGAACCTTGCCCATCTCGGATGCGTGCTGTTGACAGACATTATCTTATCAAGAGCAAGCCAAACACAACAGAAAACGCATCGCATTACACATCAAATCATGTTCAGGCAAAATCTTTGAATCCTTCTGGGGCTCAGACAAGAACACACTTGATTGGCAGATCAGATTTGGGAGTAAGAAGTGTCCGTATTTAAATTACACTAACGTTACCAGTTGTACGTTAGCCCTGAACCACACGTTGTGAGATTTTCTCATTATTTAGACTTAGCATCTTAGTATTTCAAGATATTATCTAATTGAGTTCTCAGTGTTTCCTAATGACATTATTTTGAGTTATCTTTTATTTGAAAATATTTGTGTCATAATCTTTGTTATGATTGAAGTAGCCTTGTCCTTTCAAGTTATGCCATTAGTTTGACACATTGTCTCATTATTTCAGGATACTGAGTCATTTAGATGTATTATCTCATTATTCCAACATGGCATTGTCTTAATTATGAGTTTTTGTCTCTTTTAGTAGCTTTGAGTTATTGTCTCACTATTTCAGGTTATCTTTACCATGCATCTGTATCATTTCTTGTTATTTCAATATATGCCATTATTTGTACTTCTCAAGACAATGCCACATTATTTCAAATTACTCCTAGACATTGCTTCATTATTTTAATTAAGTATCTCATTAATTCAAGATATTATACACTGAAGCACCAGAAAAAAACTGGTACTATGTAAAATACATAGCAACACCACTTATGCCCGTCATTGGCTGCGTCTGCCAGGAAAGTGACAGACATTTGTGGAAGCTTTTAGAGTTGTTTTTCAACACGGTTTAATAGTTGGAGCTCGTGACATGGGTCGTAGCATTTCGGAGATAGTAGCAAAGTTTGGATTTTTACGTATGAGCATTTCAAGGGTGTATGATGAATACAAGAATTCCGGCAAATCTTTGAACTTTGAAATCTTGACAGCAGTGTGGCTGTAAAAAGACTCTGGGTGAACGTGAGCAGCGTCGGCTGGCAAGAATCGTTTCACGTGATAGGTGTACAACACTGCCTTAAGTAACATCGGAATTCAATGCTGGGGCCTCGACAAACATCAGCATGAGGACTGTGCAACGTTCCCTCCAAGATCCTGTGTGGGACCTACCAAGGATTTGTATTTTTCTGTTACTTCAGTGTACATATATATTTTCTCACATGAAGTGGTTATATGAAGCACTTTTTTTTTCATGACTTCTGTACAGTTGTCAGTAGTTGCACTTAACATTAAATAGCTAAAAAGTTTGTTTTGTTTTTTTTTAACTGCTCCAGAATATTTGGTTTTCTGAAGAACCTAAAGAAATTTTAATTCTTAAGGCAAGAGTAGTAACAATTCAAGGGGAAAAAAGAGAGATTAGATTTACTGACACCCAAACCTTTGCCATCAGATGTTGTAAAATGAACATCAATGCATTATGAAAGAAAAGTTTAATCGAACTTAATTTGCAGCATGAATTCACATTGTCTAAAGATAGAAAATAGCAGAGGTTACAATAATTTTTATAAATGTCATAGGTTTAGGAGCTACACTGACAAAGTTTAATTATAATTGTAATATAAGTAATTATAACTTTCACAACTATTTTATTAAAAAGGTACTAGCTACTTTTATACATAGCATTTTACTTTCAATACCATATTTGCTTTTAATAAAGATCTCTCCTTCCTTAGCAAACAGATCAGCTGCAAAGTTCCTTCTTTTTATTTTTGTCTTGGACTTCACCAGTGCACATTACACTTGGTGTGGTTGTAGCCTCACATGTCTGATATGGAATATACGGTTTGTGTCTCTAGGTGTGTGTTGCCCTTCATACTAGCACCCTCTGAAGTAGGGTAGGCTCAGAGCACTTTTTCAAGAATAGCTCCAAAACCTTAATGTTTTGCCAAAAATTGTGAACTTTTATGGCAAGTTGGCCTCTAGAAGGCACATTACATTACTCTAGCTCAAGGGTGTCAAACCAAATCCCAAAGGGCCGGTGTGGGTGCAGGTTTTCCTTCCAACCAAGCAGGAGCCACACCTCATTCCACCTGTGTTTAATCAATGGATCTAATCAATGGATCTTGACTTTCAGTAGTGTATGGCTTGGAATGAAAACCTGAACCCACACTGGCCCTTCACGGATTTAGTTTGACTCCCCTGATCTAGCACTAGCATGGCTGAAATTTCAGGATCCTGAGGACATCACCCCTCCTTCTTGCCAACAATTTGAGGGTCATCGGCCAACTTTTTTTTATGTAAATTAGTGAGAAAGGAGCATTGGGGGTTGCTGGTGCTAATATCTCTCTTTCTCCTTCCCTATGTAGCATCTAAAGCTTCTAAAGTTTGTGTACCCTTCATCAGATTTTCACACAAGTCCTCAAAGTCAATAAGGAGAACCAAATTAAAGAAAAAATATTAGACTTGGTCTATTTATTGAGGAAATGATCCAATACCACATATGTGTAAGTGGCAAAAAGTATGAGAACCTTCACATTTAGTATCTGGTGTGATTCTCGTGGTGCTGCAATAACTGCGAGTAAACATTTCTGGTAATTGTTGACTAGCTCCTTACGATTCATTTGTGGAGTAGCGAAACCTAATGAATAAGGTTATTCTCTAGGTGGTGAGCGAAAAAAGCCAATATCTTGTGATGTAAAGGTTCAAAGATGACAAAAATTCATATTTTGTATCACTATGCCATTCTTTAGATGCAGGCCAAATTTTATGAAATTTCATCCATAGGGGCGCCGCACAGCAACTTACACATTTCAGTATATCATCGCCTGCTTACGCAACAATTGCGCAATCTGGTGGTATACTTATTTCACTTCATTATTGTTCTTTCGCTCTCTGTACTGTACGTGGCAGTCATATTACACACTGCTATGCAGTACTTCTAGTTGCACTAGATCTTAAAAACAAACAAACAAACAAACATTAGTCATGTTTTACATATTTTGACAGTTTGGACTTGTGTAAAGCAGTCATTTATGTCCTATTAATGAGACAAACTCTACTCCATATTTCCAGGCTTTTGTCTTGTGATTTGTCAGGTTTTGTCACATAAATTACCTTCCCGTGGTGATTATTCAGAACTCGGCAAGACTGGCGGCAAAAAGCTTTTATTTCACAATATGTTCTCAACCTTATATATGACAATGGCCAAAAAAAAAAAAAAATGATGAAAATCCTCCCCAGTGTTTCCCTCAGCAGACAATTTGGGTCTAATGGACAATTAAAGCAAATGAAAATGACCTCATTATAGAATTACTAATTAATCAAGCGAAGACATGCATCAAGGTTACGCTCAGCAAGTTGAAGGAATCGCAGTTATTAAATTGTTGATATTAATTGAATATTTGCTCTGCTCTAGATGAGCCTCAATTACTTGGGGAGGTTTTTAATGAATCGAATTATTCTGACTGGGGAGTGAGCCAGCACGGCCCGGATCACCTTCTCACAGCTGAGGATTCGGTGCCTGAGTATATAGAAGAATGTCATTCCTAATAAAGCACTGTCCACCCTGAGAGGTGCTACTTCACTGTAATGAATCTTGGCTACGTTCGAAGGCATTTAGTGACATATTCTTGGCAACTGATTCTAATAATGAATTCACAGTCGTTCCTTTTAGGTTCGGCTGATTTTAAAGCAAATAGATTGCAATTAATTGTATGAATATATTCCACGATTTTGGGGCTCTGTCACTGAATCGGTCTTGATAATGCCGTTTATTGTCCCACATGACAGACAGCTCAGACAAGGAAATGAAGATTAGGTTGATTGCTTACATGTTTGGATTACCTCTGACTGATTAGAGCATTCTTCACCAGTATTCTGATTAAAGGGTTTTGATTTCTGGTTCCTCTCAAAGTTCTTTCTCTTGTCATCACGGGGAGTTTTTCCTTACCATCATTGCCCCTGGCTTGCTCATTAGGGTTGAAATTTATATAAAAGTGTAAACGTTTTGCTTGGATTCATGTCTTTGTATAGCTGCTTTGGGAGAATGCCCATCATTAAAAGCACTTTATAAATAAAATTGAATTGAATTGAATTAGCTCTAGCAATGCTACAATGCTATAAATGTCTCTGCAGTATTACTTATAGTACTATAAGTTACAGAGCTGCATTCACATTTTTGCAGACTGAGGCGAACATTCCCGGTGAATGGTTTTTCTTTGAACTTTCTTTGATACTTTGATGACATTAAGCCTTAGGCTACTGAAAACATATCATTTCGAATACTTTCCACTTTAGCTGTATGTGATGTATTTAGCTGTATGTGACTTGTCAGTATGTGACATTATATTATAAGGAATTTATCACCTGGACTGTGCTGTTACAGGAAAACAATCAACAGCAAGTTGATGTGAATATAGACACTGAAGTACCAGAGAAATATACAGTGAATATAAAGCGAAAGAAATCTATGGAAGCTTCTAGAGTTGTTGCCGCTGTGAGAGTGACAAGTTATCGCGATTTAGCGATTTTCAACACGGTTTAATAGTTGGAGCTTGTGAGATGGATCAGAGCATTTCAGAGGTAGAAGCAAAGTTTGGATTTTCACGTTTAAGCATTTAAAGGGTGTAGCGTGACTACAAGATTTCCAGCAAAACCTCGACTTTACGACAGCAGCGTGGCCGTAAAAAGACTCTGGGTGAACGTGACCAGCGTCGGCTGGCAAGAATCGTTTCACGTGATGGACGTGTAACACTGCCTCAAGTAACATCGGAATTCAATGCTGGGGCCTCAACAAACATCAGCGTGAGGACTGTGCAACGTTCCCTCCAAGATCCCGTGGGGGACCTACCAAGTATTAACTTCAGAGGAGTTACAATTACTAGCCAGGAGTTAATTCTTTTTCAATAACATCATGTCCTCAGGTGTTATTCTTCTTATTCCACAGCAATTTACCAACAATTGTCATGCTTTAATAATGAAGCACTGACAAGTTATATATTCTGTTTGTTTAATTAATTAATTAGTTAATTAATTATGTTTAATGTTGTGGAATGTCCATGAAACAAGTTAGTTCCTGTCATCACTATGAACAGGGCATCAATGGAAACCTGCATGGCTGTCAGAGATGCTGTTATAGAAAATGAATCAACCCCTTCTGAGGAATCAGATTTGAAAAGACTGAAAGAAAACAATAGCCCTAGCTAAACAGTTACTAGTGTAAGTTGATTTAACTGGATTTTCTTTCGTATTGTATGGCCGATACTCAGAGTTTCACCTGGATGAGGTTTCATGGTGTTTTAAGTTTCCAGTATGACCACTGGCTTGTTCATTCGGCATCAACCCAGATTTCTCTTCTTATTTCCATTAACTTTCAGACCTAAAAACCAAATTGGTGTAAAATGCTACAATGTGATTTACATTAATGGCTAGTCCCAGTGCAATTCCCGATTTTCCTAAATAATCCCCTAATAAAATCTCCTGTATGAAACCTTCCACATTACTGAACACTCCTATCATTTTAGGACTGTTTGTCTTGTAACATTACAATCAAAATCCTCTCATAACCTCTAAATATGTTCTGTTAACATTCCCTGTTTTAAAAATAATGAGCATGAGAATGTGTAATAGAGTCCCACGTCTCAGAGTGGGCACATACACTAGATCTGTGATTATTTCTGTATCTGGGCCAGTGGATGGCTGTCTGGCTCACTTAACATGCACGATGCATGCATGCATGACCAGATGGAGAGATATTGTGGCACAGGGATTGGACACTCCAGCAGGGTTATGGAATCAGTTTAATTACTAGGAGAACAAGCAGGAGCAGCGATCATCAAGCTGTGGGATGACATCTGTACTCATCTGCAGTCCCCTGCTTCCTGCTCCTCTTTCTCTTCATGTAATCATGTGCTCAAGCCTCTCCTACTCTTGCTGGGACTTTCCACTTTATTATTTCTCTACATGTGGATTGTATTTCTCTTCGTGAATTGATTGCGGTGCATGCTTTATATCTCACTGACACTAGATACAAGAATTTGTGTTGGAGTGATTGTTAAAGGAGCTCTGGCAAGCCCAGAGAAAATTCTTGCCAGCAGCCGTGACTGCTCCATTACCTCGCCGATTATCTTGTCTTGGCACATCCACATGCACAAAATGTACACTTATATTTTTTTTAAAAATCTTGTTAGGAGCATGACTCTCCTGGCCATATTCAGATTTGAGTTAAACATGGAATACATCAGTATTCAGACTTCAGATGTAATAACAGAGTTAAGCATTATTTATAGAAGCTGTTGTGCCGGAGTGGTGAAGTTTGTCCAAAACTGTCCAGAATGTTTCTGACCTCAATGTTAAAGGTGTTTTTTTTATACAGATTCTATTAACTCCAGTGGCACTGTCTAAAAGTTTACTGTAACCATAATATGCCATGATGAAATGTCTGTTTGCTGTAAATACAATATACTGATAAAACTCTATAGAAAACAATTTAAGGCCAGTACATACATGCATATATACATTGAATACATACATACATAAATAATATGAAACTATTCCTTGATTAATAGTATTGACCTTTAAAAGGTGGCACAATGTAAAAAAAACATATAAAAAAGAAAAGAAAAATAATTCACAGCCAATCCCTGGTCTTAAATGAAACAGCCAGAGAGTTACATAAACACTGTAAGGTGTTAAATCAACACTCTGGGTGTTCATTTAAGACTGGGGATTTGCTGTGTGGGTGAAAAAAGAAAAGAACAATAATGGGTGAAAGTGTAAGCTGGATCAAGTGCTATTTTATACGCCGTTAAATAAAAAGGGGGAAGCCATATTGTTTGATTAGGCCACATCTGATGAAAAAAAATATGATTGGCTTATTCTAATTTATTTTCTAGCTTAAAGGTAAAAGTGCATACTGTGTGTAAAGACTGCAACCTAGAAAATGTAGAAAATCTGCTACATGCATGTAGTGTCTGATTGAGATGCTCAGAAAATTAACTTCTGTTACTTCTGTGTAACCCAACTCTGAATACACCTAACTTACCGCACTCTATACATACATACATACATACATACATATATACAGGGGTTAGACAATGAAACTGAAACACCTGGTTTTAGACCACAATAATTTATTAGTATGGTGTAGGG
>JAOVVH010000061.1:4011754-4022889 GCA_028566435.1 Scorpiodoras heckelii | reverse complement strand
ATTATTATTATTATTATTATTATTATTATTATTATTATTATTATTATTAATCTGCACTTGCATCTGAATTTGCCTCAGCCTGACGGTGAACGCCAGGAAACCCACACAAAGCAATATTTAACCCATTTAAAAGCACCAACAATCTGTGAAACATTAGAAAATAGATAAAGACTAATTTCAATGTAAATCAATTGGAATGCATATCTTAAAAATGCAAAGGAGAATACTTAATGCAGGTACAGTGCATCAAATTTAAGACTTTTTAATGCCAAAACTTAAATTTTTGCTAAATCCATTTAATGTCTATTAGGACATTTTAATGACCTGTTATAACAAACAAAACAAACAATACACATAAGCTCATCCTTGATCATTTGCCTGCTGCTGAATTTGTAAATCGGGTCGATTGGGTCAAATAACAAGCCGACTAGTGATTTGTCGAGAATCGTCCAATCACACGATGTGAGAAAAACAATACTGACACGCTACCAATAAAAGTGGGTGAGTCCGGATTGCTATCCTTGTCACTGGATTCATTCATATGACAGAAGTGCAATGCATAAAATCATGCAGATTCGGGCCAGCAGCTTTGGATAAGGTTCACATCAAGCATCATGTGATCTCAGTTATTTATACTGTGACAGATTGGCTGGTTTGAGTATTTCTGTAACCACTGATCTCCTGGAACTTTCAAATACACTGGTCTCTAAAGTTAAGTCAGAATAGTGCAATGAAAAGGAGAAAAAAAACATCTAGTGAGCATCGGTTCTGCAGATGGAAATGCCTTGATGATGAGATAGATCAACAGAGAATGGTCAGACTGGTTGGAGCTGACAGAAAGGCAACAGTTACTCAGATAACCACTCTGTACAATGGTGTTGAACAGAAAAGCATCTCAGAACATATAATGCATCAAACTTTGAGGCTGATGGGCTACTGCAACAGAAGACCACACTGTGTACCACTTCTGTCAGCCAAGAACACCAATATCATCAACAGCATAAATCCATGAACCCAACGTGCCTTGTGTCAGGTCCAGGCTGGTGGAGGTAATGTAACGGTCTGGGGAATATTTTCTCGGCATATAGTTCGAGATCCTTAAAACCAGTCAGTCATCGCTGCATGCCACAGCCTGTTCTTATTATTGCTGACCATGTGCATTCCTTTCATTGCCACAATTTAATCATCTAATGGCTACTTCCAGCATTATAATGCACCATGTCACAAAGTGAAAGTGATCTCAAACTGGTTTCATGAACATGACAATGAGATCAGAGTTCTTCAGTGGCCTTCACAGGCGCTGGATCTGAATCCAAGAGAAACACCTTTGGGATGAGATAGATTGGACATTTTCACAGCATGAAAGTGCACCTGAGAAATTTGCAGGATGGGGTGAGGGGTGTTGGGTGCTCTAGCCAGTATAGATACAGTGATGTGAAATAAGTCTGTGTGTTGTTCATGGTTGTTCAATAGGAAGGTCAAGTTTCCCAGTTTTCGGCACCACCGTAGAAGTTGGTTTGTATGTCTACAGAGGAGGTCTTTGAAAGCAGGTGGAAATTCGGCAGAGCTCCAGGCTCACTTTGATTTGACCAAAAGCAATGCAACCCAGAAACCACAATTAAACAAACAAAAGCAGGCTGGAAGCAATAAGACATTATTGCTATATGACTGCTCATGAAGCACATTATCCTACTAGCAATCACAGAGATCATTGTGCATCTAAACTGAAAATCCTATTACTTATGGCAGGTGTATATCTGAACCTTCGGCTGATAGCGGAATGATTATATGCCTTGAAAGAAGCAAGAAGAAAACATTTCAATCTCTAGTATGAGAGGAGAAGAGCCGAGGAGGAGATTGTGATTGTAAAATGGATAGCAATTAATGAGACAAGCGAACTGTCAAACCTCACAAATAATGGAGCTGCACTGCAAGCAAACCTACACAAAGGCTTCGTCGTTGGCCTTCAGTCCAAGGACGCAAGCATCAAGTGCATCCTGTCAGCCTCACTCAAAAGAATGTGCTGGAAAATAAATAAATAAATAAACAGCCAGTTTAACATGAAGCCGATCTCAGCATGCTCCAGACTGTAGCTTTGGTACACAACATGGCATTAATGCCATCTTCATAGCAGACTCTTGACCTCTGTCTGTGGGTGAGCCACGGTATGAGGTAGACAGACTTTGATTCATGGCCGTGCTTAAAGAGAATATTGATTCGGATTGTATTATTCCCTTCCAGCACATATATTTCTATTCATATCAAAGAGCCTTACAGGGCTGGATGATGAAACTTCACTGTCACTAGTAAAGATGGCAAGCCTTTTCCTTGTCCTTCTCTTTCTCCGTCCCCGTCATCATGTCTTCCCGCCAATCTGTAACCTTGCACGGCGTTATCAGGTCCAAATTTTTTTCATTGTTTATGACATGTTATTAGTGCCACTCTGTCAGTAAATGTCTGCTGACAGATGCTCGTTGGAGCGCCGCATTACTATTGATGGAGGATTCTGGCAGTCTGGACAAACTGCCATTCAACTTAGCAGAAGCTAGAAAAGATTTGATGCCCTGGACCTGTTGACAGGGCTGTGTTTATACATCAGCTTGGATGCTTTTTCAGTGTAAGCTATCTATCCGTTCTATGTTGTGGGAATGGTGTGTTGGTATAGCAAGGTTCATATAATAATTGAAGCCAAGGAGGTATGCATGTTTTTTTCCAAAAAAAAAAAAAAGTTTCCGCTGTCTTTCGGTTTATTGTAGATGACTCCGGGCCCAGTGAACTCGCCGGGGTTTCTGCGCAAAATTAATACCTGGCTTCCTTTTTGCATAATACAGTTTCACGTTACAGTTCTTGCACTGTGTTAAGTGACAATAATTTTCCAAAGTACTCTCGAGCCCATGTGGCTATGTCCATCACGGTAGCATGACTTTTTCTCAAATAGTACCGCCTGACGGCTTGATGGTCACGAACATTCAGCAGCGGTTTCCACTCTTGACCTTTACGCACCGAGATTCCCCGCTGACTCCCTGAATCTTTTCATGATATTACGAACTGTAGATGGTGAAAGACCGAAATTCTTTGCAGTCTTGCACTGAGAAACATTGTATTTGAACTGACTGACAATTCTCTCATGAAGTTTGGCACAAAGTGCTGAACCACGACCCATCCTTGCTTACAAAGTCTAACTGCGCTTTCAAGTGCATTTCGGGCGGTAGGTTTCTCCGAGATGAAACTTGTTTACCCGATTTGGTCATGTTCATGTGGTCTGTGTCGAAATTAAAAAAAAAAAAAAACACAGAGGCTGTCAAGCTTTTTCTGTTGTATGGCTAATCATTGTTTTTTAATAAATATCTCCATTAGCTGTTGATTGTAGCTTTTCTGTGGGTGAACGCAAATGTAGCAAATATAACGTAGCATTGATTATAGAGGTTTGAAAACGATGTTACTATTAGAATTAACGTACGTAACGTAACGTAATTGTACTTTATTATTTGATGTCATACTGTTGAACTGTCCGGGCATGTTGGAAATAGTGTTTATGTCACTACTTGGCCAGTTTGTGCTGCACCGAACATTTCGGTGTATCCGACGTAAGCGTTCGACTTCAGAGGGTGTTCATGTGGTGCCTCATCTTTTCGATAAAACCGACACCACTTTAAAGCACATTAAACCTTTGGTTGATGCATTTTTATACACAATCTTGATGACCTTACCTGTTACCAGTTAAACTAGTAATTATGGAACTTTCCAGTGTAACCTTTTCAGTCTTATTTTGCCTCTGTCCTAAGTTTTTGTGAGTGCTTTGCAGCTGTCACTTTCTAAATTGTGTATATTTAAGAAATAGGATTAAGTTCGTCATTGAAAACACTGGTTTCAAACTTTTCTACAAATGTGGTTTGTACTTACATATGGAATATTAAAACAACAACATATGGTATATACAAACAACAACAACAACAACAGCAATAAAAATTAGGGTTAAGGCTAGTGATTAGTGTCCATACTTTTCCTTATGACTTTGGATGAGTCTGAGTGAATTTAAGCCAAATTGCCTTCACTTCAATTTAACAAATTTCTCATGACATCAGGATGAAAAATGCATTTATCAAAAACGTCATGTTTGAGGTTCAAAGGGATTTTAAGGAGTTTGTGCATTAAATGCATAGGGAATATGTGGTCAGATAGTGTTTCTGTATCAATACCATTAACATTAACATATTTGGCCCTCTGTATTTGACTGGATTTGACTGCATTAATCCATGCTGCACTTTTCATCCATAGCCAGGTGTAGTAATGAGGTCGTTTGTCAAAGTTATGGAAAGCAGACTGTTCCAACATGCATTTCCGTCTCGCTGAAAAGACGTACGTCTTCAGACAAATTGCCTCTGAGCACTGATAGCGGTAATCCCTTAAAACAGACGTGTTTCAAATCCTGAGACATCATTCTGTTCTGGCCAAAGTGCAGAAGCCATTAAAAGTTAGAGATGCGCTCGAAATGTGCCATGAGAGCAAACCCAGGCCCTTCCTTTCCACTAACGACCTGAAGCATAAGCCTTATACGTGTTCCGTAACACAACCCTGAGATCTGTCTCTTAGGCCTTTTACATGTCTAAAGCCAAGCAGCAAAGGGCTGAGACACAACCAGCACCACGTCTCACTTACTGTAAAGTGAAGGTGATAAAAAAGAAGGGAGAAATCGATACTAGGGAGACAGCACAATCTGTCGATGAAAAGCAACACCGGAGCCTGCTCAGATTGAATCCACAAAACTCTGCGCTATTAAAGAGAGAGAGGCTTCAGACAGTCTTGCTCCACTGCCCTACCTTGTCCATAACCATATATGACACTTTCAGCCCTGACTTTATTTATCCCCTAATTAAATCCGAAGGATTTAACAAACAAATCTGAGGAGAATGTAGTTTTTTTGTAAAGAGAATCCATCATGGGTAGTTAGATTGTGTTAAACCAGGCTGATAGGTGTCCATGAGAAATGTGATGGATTATGGAGGATGATGGTCGCATTGTGGACCCCCTGCGCAGCTTTCTCAGCAAGATGTTCCAGGGAGAGCTCGGGAAATTGCTATCACGCAGCTGCATATCGACAGCTTCATGTAAGATTCAGCAGGACTCCAACTGGCCACCATTTTTGCTCAGTCTGCCCTCATCAGAGTCAGTTCTTGGAACAGACACTCGCCAAGAACCCTGAGCCTCGCCATTCCCAGTCCCTCCATCCAACAGGCCTGGCTAATCCTGGGGTTCAGCTTGGAGCAAAAAATGCTGTGAAAATGCCCAGTTTCCCCAGATGGTGGTTTGAGGGGGGAGACACAGCACACAGCATGTGCATAGCATGGAAAATGATCCACCCAGGAGGCAGGAGATGGTCCTCTTTGTAAAAGCTTGTTGATAGACCCGAGGGAATGCACGAGAGATTCATATACAGTAATAGGGCATTAACGATCAGTGAATCTGCATTTCACAAAGGTTTATAGAGGGGGTGCTAGGGTTCTAGTCGGGTGCATTTCCTTAATAGAGAGGGTCACATGCTCCCTGCTGTAATATCCACTGAGTCTCCATTATTCTCGGTGTATTATTGTCTAGCATACATTCCTAGCCTGAGCATATTTTATCTGTAACCCACTGGGAAGGAGAAAAAGGTTACTGAATCTGTGACTGGTTATTTTTTTTTGTTTGTTCGTTTGGTTGTTTTTTTTTTCATCACCATATGTTGTTTTCAGAAACTACAAAGTGTAATGAAGCACATTTTATTTCCTGTACAATCATTTTGAAGCTCAGAGTTCCAGTGAAATTATATCACAGTGGTTGAATTCTCTAGAAGGTGTTGATTAATTCTCTCCACCGGCAGCTCTGACAATAGTTCTGGCTGCAAGACAAGACCAATCACAGGATTGTACTAATGCACTGATTCTAATATGTTATTGTTTCTATACAGTAGTAACAACGTAGACTGGAACTTCTATGCCGGACAAACTATATAACCTTTAATCCATATAACAGAATAAATAATAAATGTATTGTTATTTTCTTTGTTCTTCTTCATTTTCAAATGTTTTGTTTCGGTGAAGCTTTCTACAAAGAGACATTTTCTGAACATTTATGGAAGGAGACTTCAGTGTCAGTGATTTGGAATATATTTAAATACCAGAAAAACTGGTACTATGCAAAATACATAGCAACACCACCTATACACATCATTGGTTGCATCCGTATATAAAGCAATAGACATTTACGTAAGCTACCAGAGCTGTTTCCGCTGTGAGAATGGCAAGTGATCACGATTTTGTGATTTTCAATGCAGATTAATGATGCAGAATTTCACAGATAGAAGCACAGTTTGGATTTTCACGTATGAGCATTTCCAGGGTGTAACCCGACTACAAGAATTCTGGCAAAACCTCGAACTTATGACAGCGGTGTCACCGTAAAAAGACTCTGGGTGAACGTGAGCAGCGTCGACTGGCAAGAACCGTTTCGCGTGATAGGTGTGTAACACTGCTTCAAGTAACATCGGAATTCAATTCTGGGGCCTCAGCAAACATCAGCGTGAGGACTGTGCAACATTCCCTCCAAGATCCCATAGAGGACCTTACCAAGTATTAACTGCTATACCAGTTTTTCTGGTATATAAGGGTAAAGCTTTAAATTTAAGATTTAAATCATCGGCGTCTTTCAAATAAAATTATACTTTATAACTACTTTATATAGCTGCTATAATATAACAGGAAGCAGCTTGTCCCACATAAATTCCACAGCAATAAACTATTTGTGATGGCTAGACAGCTAGGAGCATCTGGGCATCTCCGAAACAGGAGGTCTTGCGTGATGTGCACATGATGTAAAAGAAAATATGATTCATCAGACCACCTTTCCACCCCTCTTCTTGCATTGCTCCATGGTCCAGTACTGATGCTCACATGCCCATTGTAGGCTTTTGGCAGTGGACACGGGTCAACATGACCGCTTCGCAGCTACGCAGCCCCATTTACAGCAAGCTGTGATGCATTGTGCTTTTCTGACACTTTTCCATCCTAGCCAGCTTTAACATTTTCAGCCATTTGTGCCACAATAGCAAGCCATTTTGGACATGCCCTGACCCGGTCTTCCAGTCATCACAATTTGCGTGTAGTTACTCAAATCCTTAAGATTGCCCATTTGTCCTGTTTCCAAAACAACAACTTTGAGAACTGGCTGTTTTCCTGCTGCCTAATATATCCAAATCCTTAACAGGTCCCATTGTAATGAGATAATTAATGTTATTCATGTCACTTCTTACTGGTTTTAATGTTATAGCTGATTGGCATATATTTTAAAAAAATGTTGTGTTATAAAAGGAATAAAACCATTTAAAATGTTCTGTTATAGGAAAAGAAAAACCTTCTGGTTAGTAATTAAAAGTCAGTTTTGTATTGGGCTGCATGATACCACCTTGTTCTTGATCAGTTTCCTACAAAAGAACATGTTTTTGTGTGTTTTGTTCCTTACTTAACCAACACAGAAGAAAATCTTTTGTTAGAGACTGAATATAAAAAGATGTACGATATTTCATTGCCAGTATTTCAGTGTTGGTTTGAAACTAGAGAGAAGAAAGTCCGGATGTTTTTGTCAGCTCAGGCCTTGCTGGGCTTTTTCTATTCAAAGCAGCTGGATGTCTTTTTGAAGTTTCCAGGTGGGTTCGCCATGCAGCTGCATTCCCTCCCTAGCCAGTAACACCAGGATGGAGAAAGATGACAAGCTGAAAGCTCCATATGCTTTTGCAAAAAAATAAAAAAATAAATATTAAATAAAAATAAAAAAGAAGATTTCTTTTTCCCCCATTTGTACCATGGTCCCTTGGTGTGATCTGTCTCTACAAAGAAGTCAGTGGAGCTCCCAGGCAGGTAGATAAATGTCTCGTGGCTTGATGAATACTTAGAGAAAAACAAAGGGTCAAGAAATCCATGGGTGCTGAAATGAGCCAGAACAGCTGCTTTGCAGTGTCGAGAGGGAATTCAATTGTTTTGTCACTTTGTGGTCTCCGTCCTCCGTTTTCCAATTTCCCGATCAGCCTTGGTGTAATTGCGTTTAAGATCTATGGCACTACTAATATCTCAGTGTTTTGCTATTGAGTGGTGCTAACAACCCAGAGCCCTGTCGCGTGCATGAAGAAACAGACGTGGAGGACCACTGAATAGTAAAGGCATCGTGTCCGAATGACATTCTCACAGATTAATTAGGGATGTTTGAGTTATTTGATGCAGGTAATTAAAGGCAGATTAATGATCACGCTAATGTAGTCTTTTACTCCAGCGCTATTTCTTCGACCTCGTTGAGAGAGCCGTGGTGAGGCTTCTCCGCCGTGGACAGCAGTGTTCATTAAGTCTGTGAGAAACAGGGGCCAAGGCATATAGCGTAACAAATCCAGTAAGGGAGGCAATATTGGGGCTGTCTCATGCTCACTGACACGCTCAAACAAACTGCCCCTGCATGCTTCCAGAGCTCATCTCTCACAGGCAGTTTGTCCATTCCCTCGGCACAGCCTTGGCAACCTCCCAGGAGTGATGGAGTGGGCCTGCCGAGTCTATCAGAACTGCCCACAGAACCGTATTACAAATTCAACACTGATTCACAGCCACGCTATTTCATCATCATAAAAGTGGCTCGTTTGTAGATGTACATTTCTGTCGACTTTTTGATTTTATGTCCTACGCAGCTTTCAAAGGCATCCGATGCCCATGAATGTTATACAGTAGGTGGATTATTTTCCCAGAAAAAAAAAAGGACCAAAGGAATCCTTTTGTCGCTTTTCCGATGAAGAACCCAACAAGCTAAACAAGAAATGCACCATGATTCAGGAAACATTTGGCAGGATCATGTAAAGCCTTGGGCGGCACGGTGGTGTAGTGGTTAGCACTGTCACCTCACAGCAAGACGATCCGGCTTCGGTTCCCGGTCTGTGTGGAGTTTGCATGTTCTCCCTGTGCTTGTGTGGGTTTTCTCCGGTAAGACATGCATTGATCGGTCACTCTAAATTGCCCGTAGGTGTGAGTGTGTGTTGGCCATGTGATGGCCTGGCAACCTGTCCATGGTGTACCCCACCTTCGCCCGATGACGCTGGGATTGTCTCTAGCCCTCCCATGACCCCGACTAACGGGATAAAGCGGATGATAATGGATGGATGGATGGATGTAAAACCTTGATGTTATACATATTAAAAATGAAGTTGTATACTTGTTGTTGTATACTCTTACAGCTCCTAATTCTCTGAAAGACTGTAGTTGTGAATAAATATTCATGAGCACAGGAAGTGATGTCACTGTTCCTAGGACATATCCATTTGGTGGTAAGCAGCATTAAAAACAATAGCAAAAAACCATAATCAACACGTCTGGGAGGTTGATTTAACTAGAATCAGAAAAACCAGAAGTTAACACAATACTGCATGTTTTATCCTAAACAATTAGCCAACATGCAGTTTCTGCTACCAATGTACCCTTGGTAGGTTTTAGGGCACAGTTTGATTCACTTTAACTATAAAATAAACAATACAGATGCCATCCAAGATGCTCAGTAAAACTAACCAAGGCGTGCAGTTTTATAAAGAAACCATCTTGGAGAATCTGCCACAGCTCTTCTGGAGACTTTGACGGTCACACTTTTTGTACTGACTCAATAATGCAGAACTCAAAAAAAAAAAAAAAAAAAAAAAAAAAAAATCAGTAACAAAATTTGTACCTAAAAATAATAGCTTGCCTTAGACTGTTCAGTAGGGTGTATATATATATATGGTGAAGTCTTCACTGTCAGCTGTTTGTAGCAGTAAAAGTTAAAGCTGTTACTTTAAGCTTTCTGACACAGGAAAGTGTTCAGGACAGAGGAGTTTATTGCTTTGTGCTGTCATGGTAACACAACACGCTGCATTTTTAGACTTGTTAACCTCAGGTTGAGGAGAAAAAGTGTGTGTGGTGAGTGAGTGACTGTTTATAGCTGCTGTAATGGAAGTCATAGCAGGAACTAAGTCATTTCACAGCATAAAATTGGACTATAAGTGGGAAAATGTACGGTGTGTCATACTTTATTGATAAAAAAAAAGATTGTTCGTTTTTGCAAATGTCTGTGGTATAAGAGGAATAAAACACTCTTCTGGCAGCACGGTGGCTCAGTGGGTAGCTCTGTCACTTCACAGCAAGAAGGTCCCCGGTTCAATCCCCGGGTGGAGCGGTCTGGGTCCTTTCTGTGTGGAGTCTGCATGTCCTCCCCGTGTCTGTGTGGGTTTCCTCCGGGCACTCCGGCTTCCTCCCACAGTCTAAAGACATGCATGTTAGGTTAATTGGTGTCTCTAAAGTGCCCCTAGTGTGTTAGCGTGTGTATGAGTGTGTGTGTGAGTGTGTGTATGAGTGTGTGTGCCCTACGATGGATCAGTGCCCTGTCTAGGGTTAATCCTGCCTTGCACCCTATGTAGAGGGCTTGGCACCGGCACTCCCGTAACCCTGGGGACAGCAATACGTGGTTAAGATAATGAATGAATGAATGAATGAATGAAAACACTTTTCTCTTTATAGTACAGTGACAGGAAAACATATCTTCCTACATGGATTTGGGATAGTAGCAGTAACTCTACAATACTTTCTACCATTACACCATTTTGTCATTGATTATTTTCCTATAACTACATGATCCTAGGTGTTTTAGTTGATATTTTATACGCAAAACTACATTTTTTGTAGTTTACATTGGTTTACATGACAACACTTTGCTTTGTAAGTGTTTGGTATGACTAATTCTAATAAATTCAGTAATTCTAATAAAAACAGTAACAAAATAGTAATAATAATAATAATAAACTATTATTATTATTATTATTATTATTGTTGTTGTTGTTGTTGTTGTTGTTATCAACAACAGCAGCAAAATAATAACAACAACAATAATAATAATAATAGTATTATTATCATTATTATTATTATTATTATTATTATTATTTTTATTATTTTTATTATTATTATTATTATTATTATTATTATTATTATTATTATTATTATTATCATTTATTTTAGTACATTTTGATTATGATAGAGTACCGAGACAGGAGCTGTGGTATTGTATGAGGAAGTCAGGAGTAGCAGAAAAGTATGTGAGGGTGG
>JAOVVH010000061.1:3663465-3675534 GCA_028566435.1 Scorpiodoras heckelii | reverse complement strand
TGGTAAGTGGAACTGAGAACATGGACAATGAGTGTAGAGAAAAGGAGGTGGTCATAATGTTATGCCTGATCGGTGTATGTAATAACACTGGTGAAAGCACTGATATGGTGAAGTTTGCTGTTCGGAGTAGTTTATTTAACATTTGTGGAAGGAGTCTCGGGTATCAATGCTTTGTACCCGTCTTCAAGTCTGAGGAGTTTAAGCTTTCGGGATTCTCCATAACATGACAAGCTACATTTTTTTGGTCCTACTGACTTTAAAAGAGAAGAGGAGGAAAGGGGTTGTGAAGGAATGACACAATAATGATATGAAGGAATGATAACAGGAACAAACTTGTTCTGGGGACGTTCCATGTGTAACGTTAAAGAAATAAAAAGTATCACGTATCATTCTTTAACGAATGGAAAATTGTATAAGAGCTTTGCTTTGGAATAAGTGGAATAAAACTTAAGGACATTTTAGGGAAAATAATCAACTTCGGTGTGGTAACATTAAATTCGCTTCACACTACCTAGTTTTGGATTATTTTCCTAAAACAACCCTATCAAGTTCCACATAAACCTAGGCCAATCTCTTAATAACAATAACATATTACACAAAGAAATGTGTCCAAGATGTAAGTTCTACCAAATGAAAGAAAGCTTAGAGGAAAATCAACACCTTATTAGGACGAAAGGTACTTTTGTAGCTATGTGTCCAGTGGGAACAGAGTCATCTACTCAAAGACAACCAGACAGCAGGGTTCACGCGACCTTCCAGCCTCTAAACGGCTTATTGACATAATCCCACATGACGTCACTCTATCCAAACCAAGGAAAA
Organism: Scorpiodoras heckelii; assembly: GCA_028566435.1. Taxonomy (NCBI): domain Eukaryota; kingdom Metazoa; phylum Chordata; class Actinopteri; order Siluriformes; family Doradidae; genus Scorpiodoras; species Scorpiodoras heckelii. The sequence continues at coordinate 3,674,715 of JAOVVH010000061.1, read as the reverse complement.
AGTTCTGTAGGACTGATGAAAATCTGCTCCTCAATTTACCGTCAGAATCGACACGATCCCGTTCTTACGTCATGTTAAAATGTTGTTTTGTAGCTTTTTTATTTGACAGTACACTAGGGCCTGAATAGGAATTCATTTTCATGAGCAGTCATATACTTGAATCACAAATCAAAAACGTGTAACAGTGTAGTTCTGTACACTGAAGTACCAGAAAAACTGGTACTGGAGCCTGCGCAAAATACGTAGTAACACCACCTGTGCACATCATTGGCTGCGTCTGCCAGTGCGTATATAAAGCAATAGACATCTGTGGAAGCTTCTAGAGCTGTTTCCACCATGAGAACGGTAAGTTATCACGATTTTGCAATTTTCACCATGGTTTAATAACTTGTGAGATGGGTCATAGTATTTCGGAGGTAGAAGCAAAGTTTGGATTTTCACATATGAGCATTTCAAGGGTGTACCGTGACTACTTGCGACGGCAGTGTGGCCGTAAAAAGACTCTGGGTGAACGTGATCAGTGTCGGCTGGCAACAATCGTTTCACGTGATAGGCGTGCAACACTGTCTCAAGTAACATCGGAATTTAATGCTGGGGCCTCAACAAACATCAGCGTGAGGACTGCGCAACGTTCCCTCCAAGATCCTGTGGAGGACCTACCAGTGTATATAAGGGTCAGTCAGTGAGGTAGAGTACCTGTGAGGGCCCAACTGGCAGAGACAAGTGCCATCATGTGGCAGCACTGTTGATTTGGGTGGAGAAAATGTGTCTCGTCCCTACATGGCATACATAAGGCAAAGACGCTGAAAATGGATGAAACTGCCTCCAAGAGAATATCTTGTGGAGATGACACCATCCACAACACGAGGTTTGTAATTAATTTGCAGTTGATGTTGATGTTGATGCATGGTTTTAATTATTTGCTTAATGTGAGCCTGGAGGCTATAGTGTACACTGTCAGATATAAGGTAGGCTATAAATGAATAGTGCTAATAAAAGGCAATTCAGTAGAGGCTTGGACCTGGAAATAGTATTATGGGAAGATCAATACATCACATCTTAACAAAAATAATCAACTTTGTGGTGGTAAGAGTAAATCTGTGCCATCACACCATGCTGTTGTTGATTAATTTCCTATAACAAACTTGTACTTGGTTTTCCATCAGTGCCTTGGTCATATATTCCTCAGAGATTTGATAAAGAAAAGGTCACAATCTGAAGAATAGCTGATCTGATAACATTCAGAATCGCTGGTTACAGAAAAACTCTGATGTCCTTTTACAGCCATGCAGATGAAACGGAGAAGGTCATCTGTGGCGAGTGCTCGAGACGGAACCCGGATGACAAGCGCCGTCAGCGAGATCGAGAGGCGTCTAACGTTCGCATGGACCACCTGTATGACAGAGGACAAAACTGAAATCGAAGCCAAAAGGCGAAACGATATCTTGTGAACTTTCACATTTTGATCTTGTCGCTGAATGGCAAGTGCTACTGTATATCTCCGGACACGCATCCTGCAAGAGGGTGTCGATGTACAGGCCGTGACTTAAACGAGCTACCGCACCATTGTATGGGTGCGCTGCTTGAAAAGTGAAGTCAGTGGGGAACTTTTGAGTGGTTTTCTTTTACTGCGACCGCAAATGTAACAAGTCCGTAACTCCATCCGGCTTTAAAAATGCCCAGGTGATGAGGAAACTCATCTTGGCAACTTGGTTCTTAGTTACCTTCTGTATGTGTGGCGACGTGAAGGGGAAGCTCTCAGTTACTGACAGATGAGAAGGGAAGGCCATGGATCAAGTTAAACTATGTGGGTCACTTAAATGGATGCTGGATCCTCCTACATCGACACAAGACACCTCTTTTGGAAAGACATTATTTGGGGCGTTTTCTCCTTTTCCCTGGAGGCAGAGCAGCGTATTGAAAAGTGAAAGCATTTGGCACATTAGTCAGTGAGACAGTGTCTGGATCTTAAAGCCTGAATCTATATCATAGGTAAAAAAAAAGGTGCAGAAATACAGATATTATACAATATGCCAAAAATAGTCAATGTATCCTGAATAATTATGGAGTGAAAACTTGAGCGTTTCCTGTGCAAATTCTGATAGTTCACGCATAATCATATGTCGCCATCACTGATGCAAACCAGACCACTGTCCGTTTTAAAATCACAGAAATAAATGAGAAGGCAGGTTCATCGAGGTTCTGTAACACACTAAACACAGGCTACAGTGTTACTGCAATTGTATCAATAACTAATTACATAGCTGCTGGTGGGTGAAGGGTCATAAACCTTGTAAACACAAAGCTTCACAAACACAGATGGTTCATTTGGGCTCGTTGGTGGACTTGGGGTCGGTTAAATATTTTACAAGCCTTAAATGTAAAAGCAGTTCAGAGTAAGGCATGGTTAAAGTAGCCCTAAAACACCAGCTGGTATACATAAAACATGACTTTTTTTCTAAAAATGCAATCTAATATTATACGTTTTTACACATTTTTTTCCAAACACCAGAAACTGCTCTCTGACCCACCTGAATGAGTGCATAAAAAAATACATCCAGGTCCCTGTGTAAGGTGTTATAATGTACCAGAACATATGCATTATTATAAACCTGAGATTTGCAGCTTCAGCACTGTCAGAGCTGCCATTATAGAAATGAATCAAAAACTCCTGACCAATCAGAATTGGGATGTATAGAAACAACTGCAGCCAGGGACAAATGTCTGTGTTTAGATGCAGGTTAAGACTGATAATGCAGCAGTAAATCCAGTGGAACCAAAATATTCTTCTTGTGCTTAACATTGAGTTGCACTGTCGAATCACAGCAAGAAGGTCACAGGTTCGATTCCCGGGCAGGAATTCTCCCTGTGTATCTGCATGGGTTTTTGCTGGGTTTTCTCCTCCCCCAAGCCAAAATGTATGTCAGTCAAATTACAGATACTAAAATCCCCTCACTGACAAGAAATTGGGATGCCCATTCAGTCCCCATAATCCCAAAGAGCACAGGTGGATTAGGGTACTAACCTAGTTGCACCGCCAAACATCATGGAGCGATGATGACAAGGTACATACATACATCAACAGTGTTATCTCACATGCCTTTGTTTGATTAGTGGAAAGGTTTCAGGCTATAGGGCCATTTGCTTGTTTCTGGCTTTACTGACGAAAGGCATCGAAATATAGCTACAAGCAGAGTCTGATATCTCCAAACTGAGTGGTCTCATTCAGATAGGGGACAAAAGAAAGATAGGGAAAAAAAGCTACAGAATGGAGTCATGTCTGAGTTATCCTGCTCTTTTGTGTCTGTGTTGGGGCTACAATTCAGCAGCTCATGAACAAAACAGTGGTCAAAGAGATCAAGCAGCTAATACGGAGACTAAATTTTAAGCCCAGTCCAGACCAACGCTATCGTCTGCTTTCTTAGGAGTTCACATGGAAATCTCTCCTCGAGAATGACTCATAAATCATGTCTGATCATTAGCTGTGATATTTAGTGTGGTAAAATGATGTCTTCAATTAAAGCAACACAGCTGCTACCACCAAAACATGACCAGTGTAGCAATAACTACACTGAAGTACCAGAAAAATACTTAATAATAGTTGGTAGGTCCTCTACGGGATCTTAGAGGGAACGTTGCACAGTCCTCACACTGATGTTTGTTGAGGCCCCAGCACTAAATTCTGATGTTACTTGAGGCAGTGTTACACGCCTATCACGTGAAATGATTCTTGCCAGCCGACGCTGGTCACGTTCACCCAGAGTCTTTTTACAGCCACACTGCTGTCGTAAGTTCGAGGTTTTGCCAGAATTCTTGTAGTCACGGTTCACCCTTGAAATGCTCATACATGAAAATCCAAACTTTGCTTCTACCTCTGAAATGCTACGACCCATCTCACGAGCTCCAACTATTAAACCATGTTGAAAATCGCAAAATCATGATAACTTGCCATTCTCATGGCGGAAACAGCTCTAGAAGCTTCCACAGATGTCTATCACTTTATATACGCACTGGAGGATGAAACCAATGAATGGTACTTCAGTGTATGTTGCTTCAACCTTCCAAAAGGGTCCTATTTTTAACCTTCATGCCAAAGACAAACCTCTTCTTTAGGAGTACACACAGAACCTTTAAGAGTTCCTCAAAGAGATGAACAAAAAGACAAAAATGCTCATACACTCAATGTAACCTTTGTAGACTACACAATTTTAAAAATGAGACCTTAAAAGAACTTTGGATAATATTCTACATGGGTTCGACATGTAATCATTTCTAAAAGGAAAACTCCCAAAGAGACAAACTAAAGAACACTCTGCACTTCTAGATATCATCCTTTTGTCTAAAACAACTAGATACACTCTTGGCTTTGGAAAGTTAACAATTCAAGTTTTCTAACCTGGACACTTAATATCTCCTATAGAGGTCTACACTGAGCCTTCTTAGAAAAAGCAAGATTTTAATAAAGGCATACACTATAACCCCAATCGTAGAACCTCTGTAGAACCCTTCTGTTTAAAAGACGGTAGTAACTTTCATGTTCTTTTGAATGAACCATTCTCTATTTTTTTTTTATCTAGCACTCCAAAGGGTTCTTGGGTTTATTCCGTTATAGGAACCCTTAAAGTTTCTATATGGAACTCTAGACCAAGTAGAATGTCTACATAATACTAGAAATGTTAATCATGCAAAAAACTCTTGGGGAACCTTTTGTAATAAAAGTATCTAGAAATTTTAAGTGTTCTTTGGTTTGTAATTTCAGAAAATACTCCATGTAGAACTTGTTTTGAAGATTAGAACTGCTAACTATCTTAACCAAAGAAATCTGTGAAATCTAGAAATTTTGTGTTTCCTTCTTAGAGAACCCTTAACTAGAGGTTTCTCTTTCAGAAAAGGCTTCAACTAGAACCTATTTTGAAAGCAAGAACTTTTAACCATCCAATATAATCTAAAACTGTATACTGTTTTAAAGAAAACTGTGTTTTAGAACCCTTTCATATGAGTTTCCAAGTGGAACCTATTTAGAAAATGATAATGTTTTGGTGTCTAAGAGTAAAATATTGATCATTTCCAGTGTTGAACCTGTAATGAAGAAAGAACTCATGGGTTCTGCAAAGCTCAGTAATGAACTGAAGGAAGTCAATATAGAGCTATAAATCCATGAGATTTGCACCATATGAAAAGATAAAAGATAAAAAAGTAGATAAATTTCAGCTTTTTTGGCATGTTTTTGTGCGACTGTGCCAACTTTCCCTGCACCATGAGGTAGATCTCTCGCTCTTTCAAAATATTTATCCAGATCAAAAGCCATCCTCCATTCTTCAGTGATCATATGCAAACTCCTCCATGGGCTTTTGCGATGACACTGCACAGTAAAAGATCATAAAAGTGTCACGTACCTTAGATGGACAATAAAACGTTTTGGAAGAGGAGCTGCAGGATATAAGGCAGGGAACAGAAACGATCTATGAGATTGGCTGGAAACTGCCTGCAGATGGTATGTTCTCTTGCAGAGTGAAAAAAATGCATACTGCTTCACCCACAACCACCCCCCTACACACACGCACATGTGTGTGAAGCTGCTACAGATGGTCATCTAAGATTGTTTGCTGTGTGAGATGAGGCTATGAGCAAAGCAGCGGATTTTTTGAGGCCAGCGGAAAACAGTGCTTCCTGACTACCGGTTGTGAGCAAGCAATATCAGGTATCGTAGTTCATGCAATGTTAATTTACCTTACAGTTACGACTTTAATTTCCCTTTTTCTAGCAAATCAGATGCTCAAAGAGAATGGAAATTGAGGTTCTAACCTCTACAGATCGACATCCGGGCACATTCACAAAGCTACATCTTGGTTCTTAAACTGTGAAATGCTTTGAGACAAAGGAAATTCCCTTTACTCCAGCCTGAGGCTTACATCTTCTCAAAGCTCCACAGGAACACAGGCTATATTAAAGGCACTCACACATGAAATCTGGCCAGCATTATGACTGATCTGCTGGAGTGGGAGCCAAAATGAGGCCCATCCGCCCGGCCCCGCATGCCAAGTCAAATAGCTCTCAGCTCTCACCTCTTTCAGGAGCCAGAGAGGGAGACGGTAAGTGCTGGACACCATTTAGACACCATGCTCGGATAAAGGAATGCACCTCTGATGTATGACCTGTATCCTGCCCTGCCTCCCCCATTCCCCCTTTGCACCCACGCCCCACCACCCCACCCCATCCGCCTAACCTGTCCCTCCCTTCCACATGGCCCCCTGTTTCTCTCACTCCCCTTGTTGAAGTCAGAAAACAGATCTATAAGGTTGGGGTCTTTCATGCGCTCATTGCAGGGGGGCCTCCTGAAAACATCTAACTCATATTTAAAGGCCATTTAAAAGGAAACATGTCATTCAACATGACCCGAAGAGGGTCAGCCGCTCACAGTGGGACATCTACACCATCTATATGTACTTGTTTATGTATTTGCTTTCAGTTTATGCCTGGTCATGGTCTTGCTTATATTACATGTTATGTGGACTTTCCATGAGAGGATAAAACTATGTTCAGGGGAACAAGTGGATTGATGACAGGAAGCTTGCATGTTCATACATCCTGGGCTTTTTGACAGATATGAACACTCCATTACCACTTCTTCAAGTTCTAACCAAATAGCTGAGACCAGAGGCATGTTCTCCATACATTCATGATTCGCTTAAAATCATGATCATTTTAAACAGGTTCTTCAAGCACTTGAGGAGCATATCCAGAGTGGCCTGTTTTGCCTGGAAAGAGCAGATCTCGAAACTTTAAACCATGATTACAGAAGCCTGGACAGGCCATTAAAAGTTGTTCTTAATATAGCAAGACCTTCATAGTGCATTTAGTGTATGTAATGTGATATTAAAACGAAGTCAGAAAATCAAACTGCTTGTGTGAGATTTCACAAGTTTATTTCAGGTTTTCAGTTTATAACGGTAATGGACACTGAAGTACCGGAAAAACTGGTTCCTATATGGAGACCATGCAAAATTCATACCAACGGCACCTGTGCACGTCACTGGTTGCATCCAGCGGCTGACCCGTCGGCTGGCAATAGTCGTTTCACGTGATAGGCGTGTAATATTGCCTCAAGTAACATCAGAATTCAGTGCTCTTGCACGTGTAGTTCACATAGGTGTAGGAGTCTTCATGTGCAATTTAATATTGTTTACACTGATGCAGGTTTGTTCTTAGAGTCCTGAGAATAACTTTAAAGAATGGCCAAATCATGGATTATGTCAAATCGTCAGCAATCCAGTCCAGCTACCTAGCATATGTTTTATAAGTATAAATATGTTTAGCACCTATTACAACACAAGCTATTTTTTACCACATGCTAAAATACATCAAAATATTTTTAGCACACATTAAAATACATTCCCACTAAACAAAGAAACCAGTCAAGAAAAATGATAATATCTCCAAACAATATGATGCAAACTCAAACAAACTGGATGCCATGTAAGAAAAAAACCCTCAAACACTGGTGCAAGTTTATTAAAAAAACGAGCAGTACAATGCATCATGAAACCTGAAAATATTCAAAACACAAGCAGTGCGCATTATACACTGAAGTACCAGAAAAACTGGTATACCAGTTAATACTTAGTTTGACTTGATACTAAATACTTAATACTAGAGACAGTGTTGCACGCCTATCACGTGAAACGATTCTTGCCAGCTGACGCTGGTCACGTTCACCTGTTTACCTCCACGCTGCTGTCATAAGTTCGAGGTTTTGCCAGCATTCTTGTAGTCACGGTTCACCCTTGAAATGGTCCTACATGAAAACGCAAACTTTGCTTCTACCTCAGAAATGCTACGACCCATCTCACGAGCTCCAACTATTAAACGGCATTGAAAATCATGATAACCTGCCATTCTTATGGCTCTAGAATCTTCCATAGATGTCTATCGCTTTATATATGCACTGGCAGATACAACCAATGACGTGCATAGGTGTTGTTGCTATGTATTTTGCATGGGCTCCTGTACCAGTTTTTCTGGTTCTTTGGTTTAAGCTTATCTCATCAGCAACAATAAGGTATTAATCATGAATTGCGAGTCCGTACTCATCACTCAGATCAGTACAGTCCAAACATACACACATACACACACTCACACACACACACACACACACACACACACACACACACACACACACACTCAGTTCAAATTTACTTAGAGGCGTTTCCCAAAACAGTAACTTTGCTCTGGGTGTGAACCAGATAAGTACAAAAGATAAAGATAAAGAAAATAAAGAAAGCACAAAATTTATTTTAAACTAATGAAATAATTATCATTGAGAAAAAACCTACAATAATATTAGTTCAAAAGCAGACAAAAGAATGTAATGTAATATATATTCAGAATGTTTGGGCAGAAATATTTTTATATTTTAGATACTTTATTTGATATATTTTATATTTTAAATAAAATAAAATAAAATTAAAGTAAATTATTCATTCATTCACTCATTATCTTAACCGCTTATTCCTGTTTGCAGGGCCGGCGGCATAGGGCGCAAGGCAGGATCAACCATAGACAGGGCACTAAACCATCGTAGGGCAAACACACACTCATGCTCATTCACACACTCACACACACTCATACACTAGGGACAATTTAGATACATCAATTAGCCTAATATGCATGTCTTTGGACTGTTGGAGGAAACCGGAGTACCCGGAGTAAACCCACGCAGACAAGGGGAGGACATGCAGACCCCACACAGAAAGGACCCAGACCACTTCACCCTGAATTGAACCCGGGACCTTCTTGCTGTGAGGTGACAGAGCTACGCACTGCGTCACCGTGCCACCCCGAAATTAAATAAAATTGTATTTTATTTTGTTAAATTAAATGATAAATTCATTAATTAATTTAATTTTTATTCATTTTATTTTATTTTATTTGTTTTTTAAACACAAATAGTCAGTGTGGAACGTCTTCGTTCAGTCACCAAACTGACATGCAAAAATAAAAAAAAATAAAATAAATACTCCTGCATGACTTATAGATGAGTTTTTGCCTGGTTCTGTGAAAAGACACTGCACCTATAACTGACACATGAGGTACAAAGCCATAATTACTGTCGTAATTATGTTGAATAGCTGGTAAGCCAAAGGCCAAACCGTACAACAGCTGAAGATCAAAAGGATAACATCATCATCATCATCATCATCATCATGAGCCAACAGTTTATAAAATTTTAGATTTTCATTACATTTGTGTTGACGCAGATTTGTTCTGTTCCGCTTATTAAATAAGATGCTTTAGTAGATTTAATGTTATCGTCTAAAAAAAGGCTTGTAAACGTAACACTGAGCTGAATATCAGCAAAGAAGAACAAACACCGTCTCTCATGCATCATTACGAATGCTTTGTGTAATGTTTCTATGATGATACCAGCTATTTTAAGTAATGATATTTCTTAAAGGACGCTCGCATCCCTGGTTTAATATCACTCACAAGGATTGTGCTCTGGCATCCACGAACAGTGACGCAGCCATCGCAGCAGAAGCACGAGTACTGTGATTAGAGTATCTGAGGCTTTCTACAGTCAGGAGTTTGTACACAATGTACAAAACTGCTGCATTGTTCAAAAAAAAAAAGGATCCTGCTCGTTTATTTGCATGTCATTTGCATCTCCGTCTTTGCATTGTGCGTTGCAGAGGAACTCGTTCAGCTACTGCCATACAATTCAGAGCTGACAAGCTGACAAACAGCCAGGATGTGAACATGCAAAATATCAACGTTGAACTCAAAAAGCCATGAGAAACTTCAAAAAAACAATTCATTCTACATGCTTTGACTGATGTGTGCCAACGCTGACGTATACAAATTCTTCAACCAATTTATGATTTATTAGCTAAACAATTCCTGATTTCATCTTTTCATATAATTTTATTTATAAAAACTTTATTAATATTTTAAATAGAATTTTATAATAGCTTTTAAATCTTTTTAAAAATAATTTGTTACACTTTTTATATTTTATTTTTTACAAATATTTTAAATATTCTGATAGACATTATATCACTTTTATAATACATTTAAATATGATTTTGTAGCAATTTTTTAAATGTTTTAAATGTAATTTTTATAATTTATAGTCTTGTCATTTTTCACATTGTATATTATGCATAAATATTTCAACTAAAGTAAAATGCATCAGACACAAAAGTTCAGTTTCTTTTTCAAATCTGACATTTACTCAAAACATTTAGTTTTGAAATATTTTCTTGATTAAAATTTGCATAATATTTGGAAACATATTAGTTTATAAATGTTTTAATAGTTGTTATTTTCTGATTGTTTTTATATCAATTGCATAGTTTGAAATCTCCTACCATCACTGTGGGCATAAAGGGGTGAACGTGAGCAGCATCGGCTGGCAAGAATTGTTTCACGTATTAGACGTGTAACACTGCCTCAAGTATCATCAGAATTCAGTGCTGGGGCCTCAATAACATCAGCGTGAGGACTGTACAACGTTCCCTCCAAGATCCTGTGGGGGACCTACCAAATATTAACTTCAGTGTATTATAATTTTAGAGGGAGACCCCAAGACCGTTCTTAATTCCCTCCAAAGTTTTTTTTTTCTTCCATTTTTTATATAATCAAAGTAATTATTCATGTTAATAAATGAATCAATTAATTTGCATTGAACTGACTGGTGCTATGTATTTGATATATAACATTAGTGAAATGGACTAAACTGACTTTTTTGTTCAAGTGTTGGCCTTCCCTCCTCTAAAGACTTGGTCTTGAATGTCCTAAAATCCCAAAGTTTTGGTCTTGCTTCAACCATTTAAGGTCTTGGTCTTGGCTCAGACTTGATATCGGTGGCCACGTCCCTATCACTACTGACACCAGTGAAGTACATAACCACTAACTTCTCACTGGAATAATAAAGATACAGCACCAGCCATCACATTTCAAATGAATCAGTGTATTTTAAGTGTATTACCAGCCTTATTTATGAATAAGTAGTATACACTGTCACTTGAAATAATATTAAGAGAGAAAGATTCTTAAAACATATTTGAATTTAGTGTAGACTACTATTTTATTCTACATTTAACCTATAGACTACTATTTTATTCTAGGGTTAACCTATAGACTACTATTCTATTCTATAGTTAACCTATAGGTGACTATTTTATTCTATAGTTAATCTATAGACTACTATTGTATTCTATATTTAACATATAGACTACAATTTTATTCTTT
>JAOVVH010000061.1:3479050-3490157 GCA_028566435.1 Scorpiodoras heckelii | reverse complement strand
AGTGTGTCTCACTGCACAGATGGGTTAAAATGCGGAGGTTCAATTTCACTGTGTGCAAGCACAGTGACAAAAATATGTCACTTTCACTTTCATTTATGCACCGTTTTAAATTTACTCAGATGGAAACCTGCGTATCCTCGGCATACTCAATATAACGGATATGGTCATTTTCAAAATCGTGTTAAAAATACAATCGAATATATTGATATTTGCGATATATCCCCCAGCTCTAATAGCATGTAATGAAATCAGGGTGAAAAATCTGACATTAGAGGATTTTTTGCCTAAATTTCCCAGACAAGTGTTTTCACAGTCCCGAGAGGAGGGCGGGGTTCAAGCGTACACCAACAGGCTAGTTACAGACAGTGCGTTGTTTTTGGACTACAGCAGCTGCTGGCCGTCATTTTCACAGAGCAGGCAGGCTGAACATAAGCAGGAGTCCAGAGATGACAATCAGCACGGCCATTTACGTCTGCTGACAGACGCCACGCTGGTAGGATCGTCACGGGTTCATCTCTCCTCTTGGCCACACTCCGATCGCTGACCTTTAGGGTGACGGGAGTTGGAGTTAAAGCGGAGCGCTCTGCTGCAGGTCCCAGGCTCTCTCCAACAGCCACGCCCGAGCAGCTCTCAGCACCTGGTCTCCCTAACACACCCCAATTACACACTCACCTTTACGCTATCAGGACCCGCCATCTCATTAGAGCAGGCATCTGCTGGAGCAAGGGGGGCCAACTCCCACCACCATCACCACCCACAAAGGTCATCTCACAAACACACACCACACACACACACACACAATCGAGTGTGTAACAGCACAATGCCCTTTAAGCTTTAAGATTTATGAGAGGAGATTTTAATATGACATAAAGATAACTATTAAAACCAAGCAACACCTTCACCAAGTATCATGACTTAAAATAAAATCATCTGAAGACCAGATACATAAATTCTCGATTCTGATTGGTCAGAAGGTGCAAGACGCGTCGCTCACTAATAAATGAAACAGTGTAATCTTTGGCAAATTGCTGTTCATTAAGCAAAATAACAGTCCAGATGGTGTGGTTATATCTAAATAAAGCACAGAGGGCACACACCAGCAGCATATATTCCCTAGACGTACAGTGTGAGGACTGTATGTACACTCTCATCTATTTTCTCCTTTTTTATTTACCAAAAAAAACCCAGAAGCCTATAATTATCAATACTGAAAAGACATCACAGAATTATATTGATTTATATTCTTTTGAGAACATTAGGAACTGTTACAAAGTGCACTCCTAAAATTCCTTCAGGATCAATAAAGTATCCATCCTTCCATCCATCCATCCAGCCATCCATCCATCCATCCATCTATCTGTTCATCCATCTATCCATTCATCCATTTATCTATCCAGTAATCACTCTATTTATTTATCCATCCAGCCATCCATCTAGCTATCCATCCACCCATCTATCTGTTCATCCATCTATTCATCTATCCATCTATCCATTCATCCATTTATCTATCCAGTAATCACTCTATTTATTTATCCATCCACCCATCTAGCTATCCATCGATCCATCTATCCATCCACTCATTTAGATATCCATTCATTCATCTCTCCATCCGTCCATATATTCATTTATCTATCTAACGATCCATCTGTCTATCCATCCATTTATCTATTTATCCACCAATCTATCTATTCATCTGTCTATGCATCAATTTATCTATTTATCCATCCATCCATCGTTCCATCCTTTTATCCATCCATCCATCCATCCATCCAGCCATCCATCTAGCTATCCATCCATCCATCTATCTGTTCATCCATCTATCCATCTATCCATTCATCCATTTATCTATCCAGTAATCACTCTATTTATTTATCCATCCATCCACCCATCTATCTGTTCATCCATCTATTCATCTATCCATTCAACAATTTATCTATCCAGTAATCACTCTATTTATCCATCCATCCACCCATCTAGCTAGCCATCGATCCATCTATCCATCCACTCATTTAGCTATCCATTCATTCATCTCTCCATCCGTTAATATATTCATTTATCTATCTAACCATCCATCTGTCTATCCACCCATTTATCTATTTATCCACCAATCTATCTATTCATCTGTCTATGCATCAATTTATCTATTTATCCATCCATCCATCCATCTATCCATTCATCCATCCATCCATCCACAGAAAGTCTTCAGGAGACAATAAGACAGAAGAGGAGCAGGTGAGGCAATGACTCACACTATAGCTACACTAACACAATTGTTCCACTCCCTTCAGTGTAACTATAAACAGTTAAAGGTACATGTTATTCTTGAATAAGTACAAATTGTAACTGATGGCACATCATTGTGGTATAAGAGGAGTAAAACACTTTGAGATGTGCTCACATTAGGGCTGCAACGATTAGTCGGCATAATCGATAACGTCGACTATAAAAAAATTGTCGAGGTGGAAGTTTATTGCTCAGCTTCATACTCATGTTTCATGGCTCATTATTTTAATTTGACATTGGAACTTGACTAAAAATAACAAAAACAAAGTTTTGATATGATGAGACAGAGATGGAGGGTACGACAGAAACATCCGCTGACTAATCGAAGAAATAATCGCCAGATTATTTGCCAAAATAATCATTTACACACTACATAATCAACACACTTTTATTCTGCGCTTTTACAGAAATAATCGGGGCAGAATTAAATCTAACGGATGGAGGAATTTGTTTTTAACTTTTAAAGTCATTAAAGGGTTTGTGTTCATGTACAGTTATGAGATTTACAGCGATGCTCATTTACAGTGAGCTCTCAGATCAGGGGTCATGATTCATACTGAGGTCACATGCACATGGCACGGTCCAGAATGTTCCTGGAGAGAAACACACGCTGTCTGATAAACACCTCCACGGAGTGAGAGAGTGCTGATGAGAAGGTGTTTATGCGAGTGGACAGACTCACCCATCTGCTCGACGATGTCCGGAGGGAAAACCCGAGAGGCGAAAGCTCGGCGGAAGATGTCTGAGAATTCCTTGTCCAGACCTCCGATTCCCATGCGCTCGAAGTTCCAGTCGGGGTTAATGATGGACTGTTGTGCACCTCTAGACTTCGCCTTACCTGGGGGTGAGAAAGAAAATGAGACATTTACCTTATTCAAGGAGTGAGGAAATGTAAGAGCACTGCCATCTTGTGGCACAGTTCAGCAATTACACAATTCAGATTCAGATCTTCTAATCATCAGGAAATGAAATCTTAGAGGAATTATAACCATTTTTAATAGAAGAATAATGTAGGACTTATAAAGTCATAAATAAAGTGACACCTTACGCTGCCATGTGACTATAAAAAAGTGAAAATCAATGTACATGAAAACAAAAATAAACATTGTGAAACATTAAAACCGTAAATACGTCCTAATTTGAGTGTTAAAACACAAATCAATCCAATGACTGTAGTTTATGATGGACATTTAAGTTTTTAGAACATTCAAGTTTTCATAAAATTAAATTGCAATTGAATTTGCATGCATTTACGGAAATTCGGCTTTGCCTACTTAACCACGTGCACATCTGCATACTTAATAAACATGCTAGAGAAAGAAGACAAAAATGATAAAGAAGAAAACCATAATGCTGAATATGAAGTCGAAGAATATAACAAAGAACGTGAAGATACAGCATGAAGCTCGTGACTGTAGATTTGGTGCTGCAGGACGACATGAATAACAAAATCTGCTCAAACCAAACGAAGTCGAGAGGCTGTCACACCGGAGACACATGCTATAGGCTACTATTGAGTGAATTTAGAGAGAAACTCTGTAGTAGGCAGCTCAGAGACGACAACATACAGCCATCCAGTGTACAGTCTAGCAGCTCTATTTATTCTAATGGGTTTGGGGTCATGTGGTCAATCAGGGTTGCCAGGTTTCAGCAAAAGTTCCCTCCCAAATGCATCTCAAAGCCCACATAAGAGGCCTGATAATTTGTATTACAAAATTAGAGACTTTTTTTTATTTTATTGCTTTATTTCTTCTTTCCTACCTTTCTTCCTTCCATTTTTCTTTTGTATTACAAAATTAGACATCTTTTTCCATTATTTCTTCTCTCCTTTTTCCTTCCTTCCTGTCTATATTCCTTTTCCTCCTTCCTGCCTCCTTTCCATCCTTCCGGCCTTCAATCCTTCCTTCCTTCCACCCTTTTTCTGTTCCTTCCTTGCACCCTTTTTCTGTTCCACCCTTCTACCCTTCCTTCCTTCTTCTTGCCTTTCTTCTTTCCTTTTTTCCTTCCTCTCTGCCTTTCCTCATTCCTTCCTTGCTGCTTTTCTTTTCCGTTTCCTTTTTTCCTTTCTTCGTTCCTTCCTGCTTGCTTTTCTTCCATTCTTCAGTGCAGATATTACTTCACAAACCTCCTCTAATCTTTGCAATAAATACTATGAATATCAGCAGACAAACAGAAATGTTCTGTGCCTCAAAGACACACTATCTGTTCTTACACTATAGATAAATATTTATAAGACTTAATTCTGTTTATTTACTATAAAATTAAACATCCAGTAGCTGTGGAGTGTGTACTGGATTTCAGTCACATGATCATGTGTGGATTAAAATGTACAGTAGGTAAACACTGACCAACCAGGTTGATGGAGGAGCTCTCTGCCTTCTCAAAAATCACCAGACTGTTACCGTGTATTAATCCGACCTCCATCTGCAGACAGAAGAAAAAAGAAAAACACTTCATCTACCCACACGCTATACACAGGATGTAATACATTATATACATGTAGTACATAAAATAACTAGGTTTGGATTCTCACATACTGAGAGTCTGTCTCTGATATAGATGTTCAACACCACAAATAAAAAACATTTTATAAAAAAAATCTTTCAGATTTTTCAGAACCATAAATGAAATTTCAGTTAATGATCATTTTAAGTTTAAACAGCAACTTCCTAATAAAAATAAAAAATTCAACAGTAAAATACTTTTCCAGGACATTACAACGTTATGTTATGATGGTCATTTTCTGCGCTAGTAAGAATTTGAAAATGTTCACAGTCATGATTCAAAACTTTATTTATTTACTTACTTACTTATTAAAACTTTTTTTTTTGCTTTTCTGGGACTAGAACTGTAAGGGGGCATGCCGTACAACGGTCCATCACTAGGGGGCCACGGTAGTGTGGTGCTCTCGTTGGGGAATTACATTTCCCAGTTCCCCTGGCGCCAATCAAGGTCGACAAGAGACACCTGCTCACAAGCCTACTTAAAGGGGTTTCTGAGCAGTGCCTCTTGTTGCACCTTTCACTGGTATTTGTAGCGCTATGGCGTGAGGTAGCTAGGGTCTGTTGTTGGTAACATCGGGCCTCAGAGAGGGTCGCAGTAGGGGTTATCCCCGAGGTAATAAATCTCATTTCAAGGCTAGTATTCCACTCCCTGGTGCAACTCTCCTTCCAACCCCTGGCTGCCTAGGGCTATTGGCCATATATATATATATATATATACACACACACACACACTATATTGCCAAACGTATTCACTCACCCATCCAAATAATTGAATTCAGGTGTTTAAAGTCAAGCACCTAGTCATGCAGACTGATTCTACAAACATTTGTGAAAGAATGGGTCGCTCTCAGGAGCTCAGTGAATTCCAGCGTGATACTATGATAGGATGCCACCTGTGCAACAAGTCCAGTCGCCTTCCAGTCAGCTATCAGTGGTATTATAACAAAGTGGAAGCAACTAGGAATGACAGCAACTCAGCCACAAAGTGGCAGGCCAAATAAAATGACAGAGTGGGTCAGAGGATGCTGAGGCACATGATGTGCAGAGATCACCAACTCTCTGCAGAGTCAATCGCAACAGAGCTCCAATCTTGTGGCATTCAGATTAGCTCAAACACAAAGTATAGAGACCTTCATGGAATGGTTTTCCATGGCTGAGCAACTGCATCAAAGCCTTACACCACCAAGTACAATGCAAAGCGTTGGATGCAGTGGTGTAAAGGAGGCTGCCACTGGACTCACGCTTCTCCATCTGGCAACCTGATGGATGAGTCTGGGTTTGGTGTTTGGCAGGAGAACGGTACTTGTCTGCACTGTGCCAAGTGTAACGTTTGGTGGAGGGGGGATTATGGTGTGGGGTTGTTTTTCAGGAGTTGGGCTCGGCCCCTTAGTTCCAGTGAAAGGAACTCTTAATGCTTCAGCATACCAAGAGATTTTGGACAATTTCATGCTTCCAAATTTGTGGGAACAGTTTGGGGATGTTCCCTTCCTGTTCCAACATGACTGCAAACCACTGCACAAAGCAAGGTCCATAAAGACATGGATGATTGAGTTTGGCGTGGAAGAACTTGACTGGCCTGCACCGGAGTCCGGACCTCAACCGAGAGAACACCTTTGGGATGAATTAGGGTGGAGACTGCGAACCAGGCCTACTTGTCCAACATCAGAGCAAATGCACTAATATAAGAATGGTTAACAACTCCCATAAACACACTCCTAAACTTTGCAGAAAGTCTCCCAGAAGAGTTGAAGCTGTTATAGCTGCAAAGGATTGACAACATATTAAACCATATGGATTAAGAATGGGATGTCACTCAAGTTACTCTTAAGAGGCACACTGGAACACATCCTTAGCCTCTAGTCCTCAGAGGAGGCCGTTACCACTGGCGTCACGACCATTTACTGAAGGCAGTTGCCGAGACCTTCTCCACTGCAGTGGCCAAGAACAAACACACCCACAGCCAGAGGATAGTAACTTTTGTGAAAGCTGGTGAGAAGCCACAAGCACAGCCAACACCAGCAGCCAGCCTACTCTCATCGGCATCAGACTGGGAAATGAGAGTTGACTTGGGTAAGCAGCTCAAGTTCACGGAATATGTAACATGAACCTTTCTGAGCCCAGATGTGGTGCTTACATCTGTCTCATCTAATCAAGTACTTCTATTGGAATTAACAGTCCCCTGGTAAGACCGCATGGAAGAGGCCAATGAGCATAAGCGGCTCAAATACCACGAGCTGGTAGAAGATTGCTGGAGGAAAGGCTGGAAAGCCTGCTGCGAGCCAACAGAGGTGGGATGTCGAGACTTTGCAGCCCGCTCCCTATGTAAGACCCTGACTGGCATCACAGGCACTGCAAAGAGGAGAGCCACCAAGTCCACTACAGAGGCTGCAGAGAGAGCCTCAATGTGGATTTGGATTAAAAGGTCCGAAACATGGGCCAATGCTGCTTGGACACAAGTCGGGGTCTGATCAGCCCCGGCTGGGTCGCCTGAAGGAGGGTGTCTGATGTTGCAAGACCCGAAACATTCAAGGATCTCAGGAAACATCACTGAAGATGTGTCCCAGCGCATCCACAGATGTATCTATACACCTGTGACTAGTGACTCCCAGGAAGAGACTGGGTGACAATTGGAGAGACAGTAACAGCATGGAAAGACAGAATCCAGGGCAGGAAGGGTTAGCAGCCCAACCCACATATCCTGTGAGGGAGAACCCAAGCAAGCTACAGGTCAACCCACAGAGAAACACCCCCAGGGGAGCCCAAGAGGGGGGCAGGATGAGCTTCCCAATAGGACAGACCTAACAATGATGACCCTGGATAATGGACTATTGACCACAACAAGTAGATGCATTTGTGGCAGATCTGCAAGAACAATCAACGCCTAAAAATTGATCAGAGCCAGATGAAATGCTTGGTGCAGGAGAATGCAGCATGATGCGCAGGACTAACGCTTGGTGAGATGCAGGAGCAGAAGCCCGGCCTGGTGGCAACCCACAGACCCCAGAACCTCCAAGTGTGCAGCACTCCAACTCCTAGAAAAGTAGTCCAGAACCATCAGATCAAGTGGCCGCAAGCAAAGCAGCAGTGGCAACAGTTGGTTGATGAGGATGCATCCAGTATCATCAACTCAATGGCAAAAAGAGACGTCTACGGCTGACTCAAATACCTGACCACTATTATTACAAGCTTTGGGGCTGAAAGATTTGATGTTGAGGATCTCAAGTCCAGTAAACTCACTTACACCAACAACCATAGTGCAGATAAGATCCACTGGCTACGGAAAGAGTCTCGTATGCTGGCAAAGCAGTTCAAAGTAGCAGCCGAGGAAGAAAAGTCACCTCTAGTGGAGCTCCAACAGACCATCCGGAAGAAGCAAAAGACCCTGCGTAGAGCTGAATGGTTGAGTTGATTAAAACAACTGTTCCCAATGAATCAGGATAATTAGGATGTTTTAGAACAGTTTGGACCCACAGACTGTAACAGTTTGCAAAGGGTTTGAATAATTTTGGACATGCCACTTTTTGTTCAAATATTTTTTATACAATGATGCCTCTTGTACATCGTCTTATTATCTTCTGGGAGACGCCTTTGACATTTCCAGTCAAAAAAAATATCGCTGGTTAAATTGAAGTTATTTTAAGTCAAAATTTGCGAGAGGTATGAAGGATTTCGGGCTTCACTGTATATATGTATCATTTTTTTAAACCCCGTTTTTTCCCGTTCCCTCTTTATTTTTTCCCTTCGTTTGCGGCTGGGCTGAGCGACAACAGCCCAGCCTTCCTGCACTTTGGTTCTTTTTCAGTTCCCCATCATACCAAGAACATGAATAGGAACATGAATAGAAAAATAATCTAAAAATGAAAAGGTGATGTTTGAAAGCAGAATTGTTTTTAAAAGCAGTCGTGAAAATAAGAGTGCAGAATCTCACAGTCATGAGAAGGTGTACAACTCAGAGATACCTTGTTTTTCTTGCTGGAGCTCTGCTCACCCTTCAGAATGTTGGGGTCCATCGCCTCCATGGCTTTCACTACCAGCAAAAAGAGCTTGTCACAGAAGTTGAACACGAACTGAAAGGAAAAAGACAATCAGAAGATTTCAACAGAACAATAAATGAAACTATAACTGGATCAAAATAGTGGCATTATGTTCTTAATAAAACTTTGTAATTGCTGACAAACTGTAGTTGTACAAAAGTGAAAAAACTACATGTTACTACATACTCGGCTTCATCAGACCACTCAGCTGTCACTGATTATCTCCCATTAACAGCACGGAGTGTTTTATTAAAGAAAAGAGGTGATTGATGAAGCTCTTCTTTACCTGCTGGCCCAAGCAGAACGCCTGGGAGTTAAAATTCTGGATCAACTCGATGGCCATCTTGTCCGCGTCGTAAGAGTTGCTGTCTGAGTTCTTCTTCTGCAGAAAGTCGATTTCCAGAGTCATGGTTCCAATGTACTGCTTGGACGTTTCAAAGTTGTTAATGCAGACTGCAAGAGAGAAAAAAGATAAAACTGACATTTTTACAGTCCAGTGCTTGACTTTGTTCAAACGAATAAATGTAAAAAGTTATGTGTAAATTTGAGGCTTAAATCACATCCACATGTTCAGTGATGTGCTTTAGGAGACAGAGGGACTTCCTGTAGTAGGGGCAGCCTTTCTAAAAGTTTATTTATGGAAAAGATTTTGAGCTGGGAGAACAGTTTTAATTTTCCAAAATTTTGGCTGAGGACAAGTTTAATTTTCCAAGATTTTGAGGTGAGGGAACGTTTAATTTTCCAAGATTTTGAGGTGAGGGAACGTTTAATTTTCCAAGATTTTGACGTGAGGGAACGTTTAATTTTCCAATATTTTTAGGTGAGAGAAAGTTTAATTTTTCAATATTTTAAGGTGAGGGAACATTTAATTTTCCAACATTTTTAGATGAGGGACAATTTAATTTTCCAAGATTTTGAGGTGAGGGAACGTTTAATTTTCCAAGATGTTGAGGTGAGGGAACGTTTAATTTTCCAAGATTTTGAGGTGAGGGAACGTTTAATTTTCCAATATTTTGAGGTGAGGGAACGTTTAATTTTCCAATATTTTTAGATGAGGGACAATTTAATTTTCCAATATTTTGAGGTGAGGGAATGTTTAATTTTCCAATATTTTGGGCATGTGAAAGTTTAATTATTTAATATTTTAAGGTGATGGAATGTTTCATTTTCCAACATTTCAGGGTGAAGGAACATTTAAGTTTCTTCCATGTAACACCAACCAAATACTGAAATATGTGAGAGAACAGTTTTAATTTTCCAAACGTTTGGCTGAGGATGTGTTTAATTTTCCAATATTTCAAAGTGAGGGAAGGTTTCATTTTCCAAAGTTCTGAGTGAACATTTAATTATCTAATATTTTGGGCATGGGAATGTTTAATTATCTAATATTTTGAGGCGAGTGAAAAATATTGCACCAAAAAGTTGCACCGATGAGGATTAAGCCTTTTTTAATCTAGCTGTTTCAACATAATCAGGATAAACCAATTATATATAAATGATATATAACAAAGTCTATATGTGCATCACTTGTATGGTGCATGAAAGAATATAATATACACACTCATAGTAGGGGAGTAAACAAGGATCCCAAACTGTCTTAATCCTAGTTTGTGAGATCTTCCCTAAGTGTTAAATGAGGACTCAAAATGATGTGCAACAAAGAGACAAGAGCATATTTCACACACTATAATCAAGTAAATGAAGCTATGAAAGATTTTTACCTTCGACATCTTGATTGAGAGAAAGACCTGCCCATTTCCTCTGGAGGAAAATAAAGAAGAACAAGAATTCGTTTACAAATAATACCAAAGATTCTTTACGTAAAATAAGGGAGAAGGAGTAACTTTCTCTTAGGATTTGACCTCAATGCACATCAAAAATGTTTCAAATAAGCTATTTTTGCCTTCATTCAGAAACCTTCACAAATCCATCAGAACACTTACACGCCACTTTTCTGAAAGACTGATAAATGAGGCCCACAAAAAAGATAAATGAGGCCCATTATTTGTCATTTATAATATTTTACATTTATGAAATTCTACATTATGTCTTACACGTGTTATGAAGTCTTAATGTAGTGTTACTACAGTTATGAATCCATAAAAAGTTCCTTATCAACTCATTCATGTGTTAATGAGTCCTTATAAAGACTACTACACACAGTACAGATATTATACACCGATCAGGCATAACATTATGACCACCTCCTTTTCCCTACACTCATTGTCCATGTTCTCAGTTCCACTTCCCATATAGCTGCACTTTGTACTTCTACAATTACAGACT
>JAOVVH010000061.1:3445410-3457358 GCA_028566435.1 Scorpiodoras heckelii | reverse complement strand
GGGGAGGTCGAAAAAGAATCGAATTCCAGGTTCGAATCTTTACTTGATTCTTATGAACCGTGTCGTTTAAAGAACCGACTCTCAGCGGAGTGAATCATTGTGTGTTTACACGCTGTCAGCTGTCAGATACCAAACCAGCGGCTCTTCTTCTCGTCTGATCAGGTTCCTGCTTTATATTTACACAATTATAGAATTAAACGAAGGGAGAATTATAGAATTAGATGTAGAATTATGAGCGGGAGCGCGCGAGCTACATGGATATACTGCTTTATCCGCTAAATTGTTTTTAAGGCTCCTCCTTTAGCTAGCGCTAGCGCAGTGATGCGTTTAGCATTGATCACATCCTGTTACTAATATTTAATTAAAATACAAAGAGCTGAGCTTCTTAAATATAAATCACTTAAACTGAAAGCTGTCTTAATAAATAAATAAATAAATAAATCGCACGAAGTAATTGCTGATACTTTTAAAATGACTGTATTGCAAACGAGGCCCTATTTGATTAAATATGCATAAATTTGCATACATAATGAGGCCAAATAAATCTAATCTTTTTAAAATATTCTTGAGAAAAATGCATTTGCCAAAAAAAAAAAAAAAAATCCCGTCTTTTGTCATTCCTTTGTCATTTAGGAACTTAGTTAATGACTTAGTCCTTCATCATTTAGTGACATTTAAAAAAAAAACTTCATTAAATAATTCTCTGAGTATTTCTAAATAAAAGGTAAGATACAGCAGGTAAGATATTTTTACATAATGTTATCGTACAAAAAAAAATATCAAGGATTTTACATGAAGTAGATAATAAAGTGTAATTTAAGGTAACAATATAATACAGGTTTAAACAGTTTGCATCAATTTATGCAAATGAGGTTCGGTCTATTTAAATATTCATATGCAAACAACAATAAAATAGTGTTTTTATGTACCGAAGTATTTATAAAGCAGTGAAGTATTTATATAATCATTGAATCATGTGTTATTATGAAAAAAAAAAAAATCTAGCCGAGGATTTATTTCAGTATAAAATCTAAAACTCAAAAAATTATCGACATTTTAAGAAATTTCTCCTGGAATATGGAAAGATTGAGGGGGAAACTAGTTAGTGATTTATAAAGCTTTAGGAATAAATGACTTGTAATGACGTAATGGCGCAAACTTTTATTTTATTTCCATATTCATGATATAAGACTTGGTGTCATGGTGAAGTGGGCGGAGCTTAACACGTTCTTCAAAACTTTAGATGACGTGGCGAACGGGAAAAAAAATTTCACGTATCACTGTACGGCAACGACATCATTCTTCTTTTATCGTTACGTTTAATGATTAATGTCTGTGAAGCTTCTTAGTTCCTGTTCTGAGGTACATTATTGCCGCTATAACCAGTTGTTTCCTAATAAACTAATAAATATCTGACCCAGGGACTTTGAAAAATTATAGATGGAAACATAACAAGATTCGTAGCAGCTCCTGTGGCATCATTTTAATTTTAAATCGAGCTCCAAAGTCGGCTAAAATGCCCGTCTTCTGTGTTGTTTGAAAGATCCTGAGGAGCTTTTTTTTAAAATGTCGTAACATGGTTGTGTAAAGCACGAGGCATTTGCAGGCATGCGAGACTAGAGGTCTGTTTACTGGTAAGTACGTAAGATGGCTAACTTTTCGACCAATCACAACAGAGGTTTTAACTGGTAACGCGTAACTGATGAGTCAGAATGTTTTCCCTCTCTGTCGCGTTGGCTTGCTGTAGCCTGATGCGCTGCTTTTCAGTCTGTCATGTGTTTCCTAAGACTGGACGGAGCACCAGGTGGATCCCCTGACTGCCACCACGTATTTCACACACTGGTTTTAACTCTTCAACAAGGAGTTGTTTCAGTGTTTCCCCAGAGCTCGACTTCCACAGAGCTGCCCTGTTCGGACCCTTAGGTCATATCTGCTCTGTAGCTCTCTTAGCTAATCAGTTAAATGTGACTAGATAAATATATTACCGTATACCGTGGTGAAATATCAGGACGGTACGTAGACTCTGCCCAATCCTATTACACATGACTGCACAATTAGCATTTCGTCCATTTGGGATCTACAATACCGCTATGCAAAGCCCCGCCCCTTCATCTCACCACAACCAAAGCAGTATTGGTCGAGGACACGATTTGGCATGTCGTCATTCACCGAATTTGAACTTGGTGCATGATTTCAGTCACGAAATGTATTCGTCCTGGAAGTCTGCAGCGTGAAATGGCGTATTGTGGCGAATTAAATTTAACTGAATGTGATTTTGCTTGTGAAATCATTGCGGATGAAGGTCTAGTGTAACCGCGGATCAAATGTAACCTGTAACGCGTGTTAGTGCTTGTGATCTGAGCTGTCGGGTTATCGGGTTATCGGGCGCTCCTCAAGTGCAGTTGAAACAGTGTGATCACGTGACCAGCGTTCTGTCTGTGTGTATTAACTTTATGGGTTGTGCAAATTGGGACCTCCGGTGTGTTCAAGCCACGTGACTGCATTCGATACATAATTAACAGAATGCTGATTTCCGTGGTGCACATCGTTGTCGGACTTTGCATCGCGATGCGTCGTGTCACAATGTATCGTTACACCCCTAAAGAAATTCACAGACATGCAAGAGCCCTTTTTCTTATTTCATAAAGTGGAAACGATACGTTTGATCTGACCTCGTATTTATAACCCTTGCTGCTGAGTGTACTAAAAAGATATCTGATTTCATGACAGACAGCCTTTTTCTTTTTGCTGCTTTCTGCACTGTTCACTATTGAAACACACACACACACACACACACACACACACACACACACACACACACACACACACACAGGTGATATCCTTAGTGTGTAAAGTCAAAGCTATCTATAGCACCATTGTGATCGTTGCGTCCCGTAGGACAGCACGCCGTGTCTCCACCCTGTTTCTGCCCAACCTCTGGGGGCCGCTGCTTTACACCCTGTGTGTGTGTGTGTGTTTTCAAACCGAGAGCAGGTAGAGATCTTGACTCTCGCTGTACACTTCGGTGTCTGTTTAGTGCTAACCTGTGCTGTTGCATGACTCGCAGGACTGAAAACACCGACCTGCACTGAAGAGGTTACCGTAGCAACCTTCAGGACGGACTCTCTGGTTTTCGACCCTTTGCAGGTACATTTTTAAAACTTGATTTTTTTTTTGTGTAAGCGTTATCATAAGAGACGATACACTTTTCATTGCGTATCGGTGGACGCGGTAGTAACAAGTAGATCACTGTGTTGTTATATTTTTCATATTCAGATCTTTGTTATGATGTTAGATATATAGAAACCTCAACGAAACTGATTTGTCGTTTACAGTGTTGCTGGTACTTTAAAAAAAAAGTCTTATATCTCTGACACTGCAGCAGCTAGTCGATGAAGGAAAAAAACATTTTTCTTCATCGTACTGTAGAACATCCTTTTATCTGATACATTTAATCTTGTGAAAACGAGTTCTCACTTACAGCAGCTAGAATCACGCCTCTCTTATTTTTCCACTTCTTTGAAGTTACAAGGCAAAAAAAACCCCAAAATAAACACAGCTTGTGATCTTTCGAGCTTTCAGAGTTTCAGAGAAACCGCAACATGTAAACGCCCTAAATTGTTAAAAGTTACGGCTTCACCTCTGGCTGTTACAAAGCACTGACACTGGAGACTCCTTCCATTCCATAAATCAGCACTTGTGCACGTTACGAGTCGCACGTTTCAGTTTGTTTCTGTTCAGTGTCCTCTGTGAACGAGCTGTGAATGACTTATAGAGACGATAATGTACTAGAACAAGCGCATTGATGTAGAAGTAAATATAAAGCTGCTATTGTTATAGAAAATAAAATCCGTGAGTTCTGGCCAATCAGATTCCAGGAATAAACAGAGCTCTGGTTTATCTGGTAAAGTCTGCTTTATCACGTTTGCTTAAAGATGCATTAGGGGAGATTTTCTGTTCTAATAGCAATTATGTGGGTTCGATCTTTGAATGATTCGTGCCTACGTTTGCTGATGTCTGCCTCCAGAGTCTCGATAAAATGACCGACAATAGACATCCGAACACTTACAAGCATTCCGGACCTGATGTCCGTTTTCCTTATTAATACACTTTTTACTAAGGCCACGGCTACATCCATTGTTTTTTATTTTTGTCCTGTTAGATATCTTCCAGGTTATTTGTAGAAGTAAGGAATAAAAGAAAACACAGCTAATAGATTTTATACATTAAATTCAATTGCACAAGGATTAGACTTGGCCAAGGAAAACACTCGGGTCTCTGAAACGCGTCTGTGACGTTCCTGATTGGATGTGTGTTCTGTATTTTGTATTATGGGAGCGTTCGGGGTTTCAGCGAGGTGTTCGGGAGCTCCGGGCAGTGGCACATGTCTAGGGGAGAGACCACAGAGAATATATGCAGAGCGGAGCTGAGTGACGATGCAAATTTGAGTCCTGGTTAGCGTTCACACTCAGAAATCACATACGAGAGCAGAATCGAGGGGGAACAAATTGCAATGCAGAAGCATCCAGGGTAAAATAGTTGCATTATAACACAAGGACTTGTTGTTCTCTGTCTGTCTCTCTCTCTCTCTCTCTCTCTCTCTCTCTCTCTCCACACCTCTGTCTCAGCGGGAAAGCGGATCAACTCTTGTAACATGAGCTCGGTGGCTGTGTTGACTCAGGAGAGTTTTGCCGAGCACCGTAGTGGGCTGAAGGACACGCAGATCTCAGGTAATCCAGTAACGATGGCTTTTACGCCGCCGGGAAGGCGAGGGTCTCGACGTTTCTCTCTCATGCACGTTGAAAGAGGAGAATATCGCCGTTTCCTCTTTAGACTCTTCACTTAATATGAAGTGGATAGTAAACAGAAATTGCTACAAAAAAATAATAAACACAAGGTGTTTCCGAAATGTCTAAAATGGACCTGATCATTAAAACAAGGTTTGCTACTTTACCTTTTGCTTATTTATTACCTTTTAATAAGAATACCAACCATCCACAGAGAGACAGGCAATGAAGAGTCGCAAGGATCGGTTGTCTCAATTCTAAGCAATTTAGGCACGACTTAAAAGAATAACGTGGGAAAATCCCACCTGCAATACCTGCAATAAGTTCTCAAAACTTGTTCACTATAGTTTCATTCTACGGTATCCTCTCATGTTACACGTGTATCAGAAAAACAAAGCTTGGAAAAATGTAACAGAAATCGTCAGTGACTCTGCCGAGCGTACAACGTAGCTAATGGTTAGCCAGCGGTTAGTTTAGTACCAAAGCTACAATACGTCTAACGTGTAAGGTGAGGTCATGTGGATTCAGCTTATAACTAAAAGCTGAAAAGTCAATAGTGGCCATTTCTGTGTATTAAAAGGTTCGGATTATCATCTAGATTTACTTACTCTTTTCTTTTTTATACATACATTAATATGAAAGTACATATATACAGTGTATATATACATATACTGTATATATATATATATCGTTCCTAAACAACATACTGTCTTTTGAGATTAGCGTGCGATGATTTGCATGATTGTAAAATGGTAGCTATTTGTTTTAAATATTTGTTAGCTGAAGGAACGTTGGACGTTAAACATTTCTTGTCTTTAGTTTAGCAGCACATGTCGTATGGACGGGAGCGATATGATGATGTAATATTGATATGTTAATAAATTACATGGTAATATGTTTTTTATTAATACATTTAATAAAAAATTTATACATTTAATATATACGCTAACGTAAAGCTTAAAAAAAAACTACACTGAAGTGCCAGAAAAAATGGTACACAGTTAATCCTTGGTAGGTCCCCCTTTGGAGGGATCTCGGATCATTTGTTTGTTGAGGCTCCAGCATTGATGTTATTTCAATGTTACTTGAGGCAGTGTTACACGTCGATCACGTGAAACGGCTTTCGTAATTTTGAGATTTTGCCAGAATTCTTGTCGTCACAGTTCACCCTTGAAATGCTCATACGTGAAAATCCAAACTTTGTTTCTACCTCCGAAATGCTACGACCCATCTCACGAGCTCCAACTATTAAACGTGTTGAAAATCGCAAAATCGTGATAACTCGCTGTTCTCACGGTGGAAACAGCTCTAGAAGCTTCCACAGATGTCTGTCGCTTTATATACACACTGACGGACACAACCAATGATGTGCACAGGTGGCGTTGCTATGGATTTTGCATAGGCTCTAGTACCAGTTTTTCTGGTACTCTTGTGTATATTTAATAATACATATCATGTATGTATCGTAAATGCTCATAAATTAATAGAGATATTTCAGACTTTCCACTGTCTTTGCGTCCTGACTGATTTCCAGGTGGTGTTTCTGAGGATGAAGCATACATTCCCACATACCTGGAAGCCTTCCCTCCATTGCCGGAGAAAGGCACTCCAGGGGAGAGATCAGGAGAGCCAGCGGGAGCCTGGAGCAAAATTCGACCCATTAAAGCGTCTGTCATTACACAGGTTCTGAACAGGCATTAAAAAAACCACGTAAAAACAGTGGACTTTTTTTCTTTTTCTTTAGTTAATCCCTCTGCTCACATTGTAGGTGTTCCATGTGCCACTGGAGGAGCGTCGATACAAGGACAACAGCCAGTTCGGAGAAGGAGAAGAGGCGAAAGTGTGCTTAGACATCATGCAGAAAACCGGCGCTCACATTGAACTCTCTCTGGCTAAAGACCAAGGCCTTTCCATCATGGTGACCGGGAAGCTCGACTCGGTCATGAAGGCTCGCAAAGAAATCGTGGCTCGACTCCAGACTCAGGTGACAATATACTGACATACACTATAGTGATATAATATACTTTCTTTTCTTTTTTTTTCCTGGATGTCTGAACGGCTCCTGTGTGCTCTCGTAGGCCTCGGCCACGGTCACCATTCCGAAGGAGCACCATCGCTTCGTGATTGGGAAAAACGGAGAGAAATTACAAGAGCTGGAGCTGAAAACAGCCACCAAGATCGCTATTCCCCGTCCCGACGACCCGAGCGCTAACATACGCATCAGCGGCACCAAAGAGGGCATCGAGAAAGCCCGGCATGAGATCCTGCTCATCTCTGCAGAACAGGTCCGAGCATCAGACGTGAGCCGGAGAAGCCGGTCAGCTGGGAAAAGCTCAAAATTAAACAAGAGTCAGGCCGTTTTGTATAACAGGAATATAACAGGTTATAGGGCATGAAGCGCAGGTTCACTTGAACACCATGAAGTAGATTAAATTGACACTGGAGACTCCTTCCATAAACGTTAAATAAACCTCTTCTTACAGAAAGATTCAATATATCAGTGATTTGTTAAATTAATGCAGTTAAACTACAGCAAATTAATAATGTCATAATCCATTCATTAGGCTTCGATTTCGTCGTGCAGCCATCATACGGGTTCCTTTGAAGTGTGCTGTTACTATAGAAACGATAAGTGCATTAATAAAAAATTGAGATTTGAAAAAAAATTTATTAAACAGAGCAGTGGTTTGTAAATATTATTATGATGTCTAGAGTCACCAGTAAAATCATAAAAAATGAAAGCGGTCACATGGTTTAAAACGTCACGGTTTTGTTGACGTGTATATATATTTATATGTTATGTTTTATTTATTTGTTTGTTTGTTTTTATTTTTGTTTTATTAAGGCTGTTTTTGCTGTAAGGGAGGGGCGATATTCCAAAAATATCATATCCAAATTCTTACAGATATTTGTAAATTAATAAAAATAAAAACAGTTTGATGATATACTGTATACTGTCTGTAAGAACGCATTTTATTACTTTATTATATTTAACAAATATCTGTTTCAAAAAAGTATTAAATATTTAATCTGTAAAAGGGAAAAGAATTGGTAAAAGTTTGGTAAAAGTTTAAAAAGTTAATTTAGTTTTTATTAAGATTAAGTACAAAACCATCTGTTTTTAATCACTTATTTTTTAAAAATGTTTATTTTTATATACATTCTTAAAACTCTCAGAAAAGCTTATTATGACATAATTTATCATGATATCAGTATAATTATGGGAATATCTCCCCGCCCTAGTTTGCGACCTAAATCTAATATAGATTTCTTCGGTAAACTGTAGATTTCTAAAACAGATTTACGGTTCACACAATGCGCTAAATAACCATAAAGTTGTGTCTTAATATTCAACACTGGTGTTAATCCAGTATAAGAAATAACCGTGCTGTTTTCATAGCGTTATTAGCATTAAAATGTAAACACACACACACGGTGCATTTTGTTTCTTATTTCAGGACAAGCGCGCAGTCGAGCGTCTGTCTCTAGAGAAAGTCTTTCATCCCTTCATCGCAGGCGCGTACAACCGACTGGTCCAGGAGCTGAGCCAAGAGACGGGCGCTCGCATCAGCATCCCTCCGCCCAGCCTGCCTAAGGACGAGATCGTCATCACCGGGGAGAAGGAAGCGGTCGCCATGGCGATCGCACGCATCCGGGCCATTTACGAAGAGAAGGTGAGGTGTATTTCTTTATTTTATTTTTATTTTTTTAAGTGGTAACCTGTGCGAACTCTGGGCTCGGAGAGTGACGCATCTGTTTGTCGTGTAGAAGCGAAAAACGACGACCATCTCGGTGGAAGTGAAGAAGTCTCAGCATAAATACATCATCGGACCAAAGGGCAACAGTCTGCAGGAGATCATGGAGAGCACCGGCGTGTCGGTGGAGATGCCGCCGTTAGACTCCAGCTCTGAGACCATCATCCTCAGAGGAGAACCGGACAAACTGGGACCTGCCCTGACCCAGGTGTATGCCAAGGTGTGAGCATGGAGATGTGAAGGATAAGGACGAGGCTTTGTTTGGCCAAGTGTGTGCAGTGTGTTATATATGTGTGTGTGTGTGTTTGCATGTGTTTGCGGTCGGTTCTCCAGGCTAAGAGTGCGATGGCAGTGGAAGTGACGGCACCAGCCTGGCTTCATCGATTCATCATAGGAAAGAAAGGACAAAACATCGGACGCATCACACAGCAGCTCCCCAGGGTACGGCAGCACACACTTGCATCCAGATATACAGTTACTCAAATTCAGAGTCCTGAAGATCTAAACGTTACCTGTCGACAGGTGCACATCGAGTTCACCGACGGAGAAGAGCGGATCGTTCTGGAAGGCCCTACAGAGGAAGTGGAGCAAGCTCAGGCGCAGATACAGGAGATTATCAATGATCTGGTCAGAAGGTTTTTTTTTTTTTTGTAGTATTTAATTATCTGATTAAAATCCATTTTTATATCCATGGTAAAGGATGATGTGGAAAGAACCTGCACGCTTCTCGGGATGGTTACGTCTTAAAGTTAACTAGCTAGCTAAATTTGTTCCAGACAACGTGATCTTTTTGTTAGCACAAACAGTCGACAGGGATTTGCATATCGTGCATATTCATAGATCGATTTAATTTGTAGTAGTGTAGTCACGATGCCATTTCAGTTGTTGAGTAAGGAATAAAACACCTTATCTGCTGTTACAGGAAGGAAATAATCACAGATGGGATGCCGTGTGAGTCATTATAATAGTCACACAGTTGATTATTTTCCTGTAACAGCATGCACGAAGGTGTTTTATTTCTCTTACATGACAACAGGTATACACACTGTTTCTTCTCTTTTATCTAATAAGGCAAAAGTGAAGCTCGTCAGTCATGTGACACTAAAAGGATAAAACGTTATGCTTTCGCTCTGACACTGGAGTGGAGACTCCGTCCATGAGTGTTAAATAAATACATCTCCTTAGAGAAAATCTCTGGTACAGGAAATTAATGGACACCTTCTGACCAATCAGAAGTAAAGAAAAGGTATCTTAGGTAAATGAATGTCTATAGTCAATGTCAAACCTGCCACACACACACACACACACACACACACACACAAGCAATGATAAGAACCGTGTCGTATTTTGTTGTTCCCAGATGTCGAGGATGGACTACACGGAGATCAACATCGACCAGCGTTTCCATAGACACCTCATCGGAAAGAACGGGGCAAACAGTGAGGATCTTTTCAGAAAGAGTCTGAAATAGTTGTAGTGCTAATTGGAAATGAAAAGAGGCAGGAGTGTAGTGACTTAGTGGCTGACGGTTTACACAGAGTAACGACTGAAATGATCTTTCAGTAAACCGGATCAAGGAGCTGTACAAAGTGTCGGTGCGGATCCCTCAGGACTCGGACCGCTGCGGGCTGGTCCGCATCGAGGGGGATCCTCAGGGAGTGCAGCAAGCTCGCAAGGATCTCATGGACATGGCCCAGCGCATGGTGAGGCTGGAGCTGAGCCTGTAAACGTGACATAACGCAGCAAATAACTGTTACTTTAACGCGTCTTTAAAGCTGCAATCGTCAAATACAGTGCTATAAATTCTGTAGAAATGTTATAACTCATTATAATATAAGCCATTTTCTCAGAGCAAGTGTATTATGTATTATTTGGGTTCAGTCCTTGCTTATGATAACGCTAGTCACCATGCTAACTCTGACCGATCAAAGTTTTGGGGCTTCAGCTTTGAGCTTGTTACATGGATGGAAATACGTCATGCCTCATGCTCGTCAAACCTTATTCAGCTCCACCCATTTAACCATTAGAGACTTTTTTTTTTCCTTTTTCACAAATCTTACCTCGTGCACCTTTAAAACACTGATTATTTCAGGTTTAGAGACGCTTTTAAATGTTGCACGTTACACCTTTAAAGCAGGAAATGAGCGTCTATGGTCATGCAGGACTTCCCTTTTTTTGTGCTGTGTGTGAAAAGGTGTAATCTGGTGTAATGGTGTAACTGGGTTATTGTGTGAATCCTCAGGAGAACGAGCGCACCAAAGACCTGATCATAGAGCAGAGGTTCCACCGCACCATCATCGGCCAAAAGGGGGAGAAGATCAAAGAAGTGCGAGACAAGTTTCCTGAGGTATTACTGACGATCGCCGAGTCTAATCCATCATCAACCCTGTTCTGATTGGACTGCATGTTTCTCTCATGGGGAGGGGCTTAATGTAAATAAGACGGCTCCTGAGATCCCGCCTACTTTTCTTCTTATTTTTATTATAGTGCTTGAAAAGCACTATACTTTTATCCTTCTTCTTCAACACATTTCTGCGAGTAATACAGCCCGAACCGCTTAACGTACAGACACGGATCAAACACCGTTGCCTAGACGATGGCGCTGTCTGGTGTGCTATGTATTTTTGGAGTGGATCCGATTTATACTTTTTTATTAAATTCAAGTTTAAACAGTCAAAATTTCCCGTAGGAACGAATAGGGGCCGCCTGCAGTCACGTGACCACGCCTACCCATAGTTCACGTGACCACGCCCCCCACCCCATAGCAACACCCTAGCAACCAGCTGGTGTATCATTGCAACCATGTAGCAACACCCTAGCAACCACCTGGTGTATCATTGCAGCCACATAGCAACACCATAGCAACCAGCTGGTAGATCATTGCAACGACATAGCAACACCATAGCAACCAGCTGGTGTATCATTGCAACCATGTAGCAACACCCTAGCAACCACCTGGTGTATCATTTCAACCACATAGCAACACCATAGCAACCAGCTGGAATATCATTGCAACCACATAGCAACACCCTAGCAATCAGCTTGTGTATCAGTGCAACCACATAGCAACACCCTAGCAACCAGCTGGTGTATCATTGCAACCACGTAGCAACACCCTAGCAACCACCT
Source organism: Scorpiodoras heckelii (assembly GCA_028566435.1). Classification (NCBI taxonomy): domain Eukaryota; kingdom Metazoa; phylum Chordata; class Actinopteri; order Siluriformes; family Doradidae; genus Scorpiodoras; species Scorpiodoras heckelii. The sequence continues at coordinate 3,445,687 of JAOVVH010000061.1, read as the reverse complement.
GGTGTATCATTGCAAGCACATAGCAACACCATAGCAACCAGCTGGTGGATCATTGCAACGACATAGCAACACCATAGCAACCAGCTGGTGTATCATTGCAACCATGTAGCAATACCATAGCAACCAGTTGGTGTATCATTGCAACCACGTAGCAACACCATAGCAACCAGCTGGTTTATCATTGCAACCACATAACAACACCATAGCAACCAGCTGGTGTATCATTGCAACCACATAGCAACACCCCAGCAACCAGCTGGAATATCATTGCAACCAC
>JAOVVH010000061.1:3053889-3067582 GCA_028566435.1 Scorpiodoras heckelii | reverse complement strand
CAGACAGACAGACAGACAGACAGACAGACAGACAGACAGACAGATAGATCACTTTATTAATCCCAGAGGGAAATTCGTGACAGACAGACAGACAGACAGACAGAATAGAGTTTTTTAACTGTTGAGTTTTTAAAAAAAAAGCAAGTACAACAGATGTATTTGTATGTTTGATGGGGAAACAAAAGCATGGTTCCTTCAGTACTCTTTTTGTTAAAGAAAGAAAGAAAGAAAGAAAGAAAGATTTGGAGAACTTGATGAATTTCGATGTAATCCCTGTTATTTGATAAAAGAGAAAAACTAAATACAGCTCCGATCCGACAAAATACGTGTCTCCTGCGAATTACAGTAGGAAGTGTGTGTTTAGGCGAGAAACAGTTTGTAGTTTAAAGCTGAATGTTTATTTTGAGGCAAGGTGAGTTCACGGTGTAGTTCAGGCTGATGTCTAATCAGAGGAAAAGCTCTTGGCTGGACGTGGGTTTGGGTGGAGGCAGATTAAAGGTGATATATGATATACTTGTGTGGCTTTATGAGTGAACAAGAGGGAAAAAAACAAGTCCTGATGCCAGATAGACGTATAAATGTGCAGTGGTGGAAGCAGCCGCCTTGTTCATGCAGACTGTCAGGATAAAAACACGTATTAAACTGAGAATTAAGGGAAAGTTATATTCATGGGCTATTAGGCTATAATGTTTAGCTAATAAACATCCTCGGAGCAGAATTTTGGCAGCCTGCGTGTAAATATGACAGTAATAGTGTGATCATAAACACATAGAAGCTGTAGATCATTTTTGTTTATCCTGCATTCGGAGAACACATAATGGAACAGTTTAGCAAGCACGACACTAAAAAGGTTACGTCTTCATTTCAGTGCTACAGTTCAGTAGTAAGTACGTTCGCATAGGATTGTGGGTGCTTTAAGAATGCCAAAGAACGTAATTTCTGACATCCTCGGAAATTCGTGATCGAATTCAAAGGGTCCTAGACATTGGAACAGTCCTTCAGTGGGATTGGATGATGTAGCATTAAATATAAAATAGAAATGCAGCCATCAAGGATCCTTAGGTGACACTGAGAAATAGCAAAGTTCTTCATTCACAAATTGACTGTGTTTATTAACCTCCCGACGGAGGCAGCCAGCTTTGCCTTCTTCACAGCCCACCTTAATAAATGGAGCAAAGTGTGTTTATGAAGTGTGTTTGTCCCCCTCATGTCATCTCACCTCAAATTCTACACAGACGAATCTCAAAACAAAGATCAGACTCATAGGTTTGTACTTGAGCTTCTAGTATTTAAACACTACACCTTTGGCAGACAGGACTCTGTGTAGGATGTTGGAGATCTGCATTTTTTTCTCTCTCACTGCTGCGCTCAAATACTCGCGGTCCAACAGCTCCAAGAAGACCCGCAGCTCCGCCACCAGCTCCTCCATTGCTGCAGAAAACAAACCAACAGACAAACATGATCAACCATGAGCAGGAGGAATGAACCACATGCACGCATACACCTGAGGAATAGGAGCGGCTGATGGAAAGAAATGCTGGACTGAAGCCACATACACATAACTGAGGCTTTCATAATACACATGTGAGTGTGTTTACTTTCGTATTATGTAACCCAGGGAACAGTGCTAGATGATTAGCGTGTACTAAAAAATTAAGGGCATCATAGCAGTGACACTTGGGCTTTGTATGGCTCAGGAAGGTCATGATGCATTAAGGTGGCTGTGTAGGAGTGTAAAAATTAGTGCTGTCAAATTAACGCGTTAATGCTTTAAAGATTTAATTGCGATGTAAAAAATTAACGCCACAAAAAAATTAACGCAGATTAAAAATTTGTTAAATTATGCAAACCAGTGGTGCCATAATTGAGCTTCACGTTACTCGTTTTAGGCTGCATTCCAACTGCAAGTGTCCCTAATCTGTATCCCTGCTCCCTACACACTGTACAGGGTACAGAATCCCAAGGGCACTTCATAGGGAACTCGGTCACTAAAACGGCTCTATTTGAAACTCCCTGCAACGTCATCAACAGCGGACAGCTGATTGGTTGTGACAGCACCAGGCTGTATTTAACATGATAAACAACACTGTTCAGACTCATTTTATACGCTGTTGGCACTTTTGTAATAAATATGATGAAACGTCTATGAACTGTGGGTGATGCATTTTAACTTTTTAATGCATGTTTCGGCTGCAGCATGCCACGTTACTCTAATTTAAATTGGAGAATCAATGCCTTTAATTAAACTCCGACTCTAATCAGGACTTCAGATGAACTAAAGACAAAAACAATTTTTTATTTTGGAAAATGAAAAGATGTCAATTATCTTTAACATTTCACTTTTATCAAATAAAGTCAAGTGAATAATGAGGCAACCTTCAACAGTCGTTTCTCTTAAAATTGACCAGCGATAAACGGCATCAACATTTTCAATAGTCCTACGATGCCGACCTGCACGTACAACACAAATCACAATGTGCGTTAAAACCACGATTAAAAAAATTAATCGCATGACAGAACTAATAAAAATGTCTTTAGCTGCCACATGATGTCGTTCAGGGGGTTTCTATCTAACTAGAAATAAAGAAAAAATAAACTGTTTCATCCAAATTGATGATGTAGTCCAGATAAGACTGTATGACTCGTGATGTCACAGCTTAAGACCTGAAATAATTTGACAATATCACCACTTGTCAAAAGAATAAAAGGTATAGAGCTGGTAAAATCGGTCAAAATGCCTAGAGAATACATTTGTGTAATGTAAAGAATAATAAATCAATATTGTCTCTTACTGATGTGAAAAATACTCAATTCATAAAAGATTTCTTTCTTCCAAAATGGCTACCTTTAATAAATACCTTTTTGTAAAAACATTTTTAATATTTACACAAAGTATTTAGTACTCTAATCCACTCCCATGTGCTCATGCTTTAGCTTCTCTTCTAACTCTGTCTTTGTTCTCTTTTGCCCTCTGTCCTGTTACTGATTTGTTACCTTACTGTGTTCACCTGTTCTACGTTACTCCTTAATCAGCTAATTTATACACGACTTGGACTTTATACCAGATAATTTTATTCCAGGTCTGTGCATTTGTACATTTTTGTGCATTTGTTACATTCCTGGTTTTGATCCTAGTTCCTGTTCCTCACTGGAAATTATTGTTGGATTTGTCCTAGTAAAGAACATACTGAGTTTACACACTTGCTTCCTGTCTCAACTCATATATTTACTTCATAATTAACTTCACACTTAATTAATTATTACTTAATTAATAATTTTAATTCTACTAGTCTATGTCTAGTGGATGTATTAATAGTGTATAGTGTTGTTACCATGTTGTGTTATTTTGCAAAGCATTTTACAAATTAATTTGGTAGGGTTCGTAGCCATTTCAGAAGTTGCACAGGAAGAAAAAATAAAATTTTGAGTTCAGTCCCTTGTCATCATCTGTATTATAGGCAGCAATTTGGTTTAGGATTTTTTTTTTTTTTACTATTAGATTAAATGTGAGTGATACTTACTGACACGCTATATAGTTTTAGCATGTTTTGGGTCTGCAGAGATGGGGAGTAATGAGCTACAGTTACTCTGTTACAATTACTTAAGTAGTTTTAAGCATGAGTTTTACACGAAGGTGTAAACATGTGAGGTCAAAACTTTGACTGTTATATTAGTCTACATTTATGCCTCCTGTTACATTCCCACCATTTTAATTCAATGCACATTCTGTACAGCTCATTCAAAGATAATTATTTAAATGACTATTATTACTGCCATTTGAACAATTATAGCTTAATAGCTTCTTTATCAGCCTTTGGATGAATCCCAAACGACTTGCAGATGCTTACTATACAGATGCTTAAGATGAAGACAAACAAACCCCAAAACAAACATCACTGTAGTTCAAATGATCGCGGATAGAAACCGTAGTGTAAACCGATTCTTTAGCTCAGAACATGCAGCAACGACGCAAACTGTGCGCTATAAATGGGCCGTACGTCTCATGATGGTGTACATTTCTCTATAATGAGAGACGTAGACCCTGTACAGAGTTTATAAAGGGCTTTCATCTCTGACGGCCAAACAACGTGAAAGGAAATATATTAGGTTAAGAACCGACAGAGAGAAACGAATGGCACACGTTAATGAGGACCACCTTTAAACTGTGCTTGGGGGTGAAAAAAATGCAGAAGAAGAAAACACCACCCAGGCACGAACTTTCAACCTCCCACTCTCCTGTTGCCCAAACACATACTTGCTCTTGCTCGTTCTCTCGCTCGTTCTCTCTCTCTCTCTCTCTCTCTCTCCCTCTCTCACCTCGACAAAGCCTTGTGTCAACACGATCGAATGACGAAAGATGGCCTGTTTCGCTTCCAAAAGCAAGAAGAAGACATATCCGGAGGTGAACAATAAAAAAAGCATGAACACGCTGGAGCCAGAACCGCAGAGAGTGCAGAGTTTTCAGTCCAATGTAATCCAAAGCCAGTTTGACAGGAAGAGGATTTAAGTCCATGCAGTCTAAACACTAAGCTCTGCTCTGCAGACAAGCACATGTTTTCTGTTTCCAGGCTCCAAACACAGGTAGTTTGCACTTGGACAGCCACTGTCAGCCACCGGGACTGAAAACCAGTGGTGCAGATTTGTTAAAATGTATGTGTGTGTGTGTGTGTGTGTGTGTGTGTGTGTGTGTGTGTGTGTGGTCAGTGTTGAATACCACCCATGCAGCAACAACAACCCTCAGCATTACACAAACACTATCATTTCATCAGATAGAGTCAGTTTTGTGTCCACTGTGAGGAATAACACACTTGGTGTTTAATTCCTGTAATACTGTGCAAGTGTAACTGCATTAATCCAATGCTAACGCTTTTTGCTTATTAAACAATGACACGTCGTACTTTTTATCCATTTATAGCTACATTTAACATGGTGGGACATCCATAACTGCTAAAAAGAAGCGCTGACACTGGAGACTCCTTCCATAAACATGAGCTGTTACTACAGAAATGATAACGGATTAGTACGAGTGCTTTAATATAAACCTGCGATTTGCAGCTGCGCTCATGTCAGAATGTAGACTTCATCAAAACTTTACATCTGTGTGCTTTGAACAAACATTTCTGCATGTTTTGATTTCACTAGCGCTCCGGTCGAACAGCTGTGATCCGGGCGCGAGGAAAACCGTAGCTTTGTGCTGATTAAGGAATAATTTATTTGTTTATTCTTTTATCTATTTTTTTTATTCCGTTCTGCTTTATTTATTCTCACCTCCTAAAATGGTCGATGAATCATTTTCATCTCTATCTTCAGTATAACAGGAAACTAAAAACTCAACCAAGGAAATCAAAATCAAACCAACTCTTATCAGATACACTGTAAATAAACGAGTAATGAAAACAAAGTGCTAAAAGGGTATTTCGGTGGTAAATAAACAGATCCACTTCAGCGGTGATGTCACTGTTCTCGCTCAGAGACGCTAAGATAGCGGGAAGTGCTGAATCACTGAACCACAAGAACATTCTGGGTTTTTTTAAGTATAGCTGAGATATAAGATCACACATAGCGAGGGTGTTTGTCGTCCACTAAGCCAACAGTCTGAAACTTTATCCACAAAGAGCCAACGTGGCCTCGGGATTTAACTCTAGCCCAGAAGAAGACACTCGCAGATGGTTAAATGAGCAAGACGGACTGGTAGATCAAACAGGAACAAAAAGCTTCCATTCTATGCAAATTTATGCAGCAGCTGCATCACCATGACCAATCAGACAAAAGAAATCTTTACGCTCTTCATAAGCAACTGCGTCCATGTACATTGAACTGCCTAAATGTCCTAATGCCTGCATGACATTAATGAAAAATGAAGGAAAATCCAATTTGTTTCTAGACTTTTACCTTTACAGGTGTTGCTACACTGCTAGATATTTTTATTGGCATAGAAGTGAGTCAAAATAACTTCCACTTTTGACTTATTGCCTATTTTCCCCTTGTTGTTCATTTCGTGCTTCCAGCCCTCTATGTACTTTACCTTTTATGGAGTTTTGTGGGCGTAGTTCTGCAAAAAATTAAGTCTTAGCTAGTAAAATATCTTTATTATAGTCAAATGTATCTAGTGTTTCTTATTGTAAGATTACAATAAACCAGATATTATAAGATAACCTATTTCTAGTCATTTTTACTCATTTATTCTATTCTATTCCATTTACTCAGTTATTCTATTGGCGGATCATTTTTCTTAAAATAAAATTAAAATCAGCACAATTTTCTGGCAACAGGCTAAGAAAATTTAAAGCTAGAATTAAAACTAAAAAGAAAAATAGGTTTAGTAATCTTATATCTGGTTTATTATAATCTTACTACAGATATTTATCATTTTAATTTATTTTGTCTTTGTAAAGCTGCTTTGTCTAAAGTGCTTTAGAAATAAAACTGAATTGAATAGAATTGAAACACTAAATAAATTTGACTTCAATAAAGATATTTTTACTTGCTAAGATTTCACTTTTTTGCAGCGTATCAGGAATGTGCTTTGCACTTTACGGCTGACCAACACGGAATGAAGAAAATCTTTCAAAACGTTTGTAAATCAGCGCAAACATTTGTTTTGGTCTGGCTTACGCAAACACACAACCTTACTAAAAGACTGACAAAGGAAGCTTGATAACAGTCACCTGATGAACAAAGTAAACGAAGGTGCGTTAGGTAACATTCATTTGTTGACATAAAAGTATCTAACAGTTAAATGACTGGTTAAAATTTTAATTATTTCTTTGGGCCCGCCCCATTTCCACCCATATACACAATGCTCGACCCACCAAAACTTATATTGGTTAGAGTTAGCATGCTAACTAGAGTTAGAATTAGCAAGGACTGTTGTTTCAACTGCTTCAATTACAACTCTATAAACATGCAACTTCTAATAATGCCATTGGGGAGGGGTGTCTTTTAAATGACTGACAAAGAAGCCAATCCAAATACAAATAAACTTTCTGGGCCGGAAGTCTTTTTTTTTCAGCTACGTGTTACACTTGGACTAAGACAGTGGCTTAAACTAGTATCATTTCTACATAATTTTCAACATACATTCAACATAAAAATACTGCTTATTGCAGCTTTAATTAGCGTTTTCAGGTCAGTTTTAATAAACTATAGTCTCTGCATTTACAGTATGTTTATACTGTTAACTATAGAACTTGTAGAAATGATTTCATTTTATTTTACTATAAACTTACCAGACAGGATGTTAGCTAGGCAGCATGAGCTAACCTGACAAGATTTTAGCTAGCTAGCATGAACTTACCAGACAAGATTTCTGACAGGATTTTGCAGAATACTAGACATCTAGCTAATGTGAATTAACCCAACAGGACATCTGACAGGATTTTTAACTTAAAAATAATAAAATATGATCTTCAGTGGTTTAAACTAGTATCATTTCTACATAATTTTCAACATACATTCAACATTCAAAATACTGCCTATTGCAGCTTTAATGAGCATTTTCAGGTAGTTTTAATAAATTGTAGTCTCTGCATTTACAGTTTGTTTATACTGTTAACTATAGAATATGCAGAAATTATTTTATTTTATTTTACCATAAACATACCAGACAGGATGTTAGCTAGGCAGTATGAGCTAACCTGACAGGATTTTAGCTAGCTACCATAAACTTACCAGACAGGATTTCTGAGAATATTTTAGCTAGCTAGCATGAACCTACTAGACAGGATTTCTGGCAGGATTTTAGCTAGCTAGCCAGCATGAACTTACCAGACAGGATTTCTGACAGGATTTTGAAGAATTTTCTCTGCTAACTTTAAAATCATAAAATTTGATCTTCAGTGGCTTAGACTAGTATCATTTCTACATAATTTTCAACATACCTTCAACATACAAAAAACTGCTTATTGCAGTATTAATGAGCAGTTTCGTGTCAGTTTGAATAAATTGTAGTCTCTGTATTTACAGTATGTTTATAGTGTTAACCACAGAACATGCAGAAATTATTTTATTTTATTTTAAAAAATTAAAGGTGTCATGGTGTCAGAATGAAAACCATAATGTGGAGCTTGAGTTACTGAGACTAATGTTGTCTGAGACTAATGTCGTCAGGTACTGTGCTCAGGATTTTATTCATTAGTATAATGCCTATTCACAGCTTTCTGACACTGTGCACACATGGTGAACTCAGCACATAAACCAACTGAGCCGAAATTGAGAATACAGGATGCTGAAAATAGGATGGCGTTGTCGGCAATGTGAGCCAGGAATTTTCTTTTCTTTCTTTTTTTTTGCCGGGATGCAACTTTGAGATTCAGCGCTGTGGTTTTGGATAGTTGGCTTACTTTACGGCCTGGCCACCACAGACGGACCAGGACATACCAGCACACTGACACCATACAGCCAGTCACCTCATCTCTAAGTGCTAACACACACACACACACACACGCACACACTATTTCTTTATGACCAAGTTCCTGAAAGTTCTGGGCTTGGGTACAGTACCACATTTATCCATGAACTGTTGCTGTAACTGGTGAAGTAGTTACACAGCAAAAAGTGTATTTCACCTCTGTGTGTGTGTGTGTGTGTGTGTGTGTGTGTGTGTGTGTGTGTGTGTGTGTGTGTGTGTGTGACGTCTTACTTCTGACAGTGTCTAATCTTTCAAAAATTTCCACTGCAAAAAAAAGCAGCCAAAATTAGCTTTATCACCAAAAATGGTGACATCATGTAGAGTGGAGCTGAATTTTTTATTATTATAATTAATAATAAGAATAAGAATAATAAGCAATAATTAATAATAATTAGCAATAATAGCAAGTTCATGCTAGCATGAACTTACCAGACAGGATTTCGGACAGGATTTTAGCTAGGTAGCATGAACATACCAGACACGAATTCTGCTAACAATACTAACACTAGCCAGAAGAAAAAAATAATCTAACCTGACAGGATTTTTTATATTTTATGATCATAGAACATAATAATATTCACTGGTAATACTAGCTGGTTTGTTAACATGAGCTAACCTGGCAAAATATATGACAGGATTTTAAGTCAGGTTCATAAATCTTAATAATCTTTACTCTTTACACTAGGAAGCTAGTTAGCAAGAGCTAATCTGACAGGATGTTCAAACGATCTTCATCAATCTTCATAAAACACTAGTCAGCTAGCAAACATGAGCTAACCTGAAGGAATTTCTGGCAAGATTTTCATGTGATATTCATAAATCATAATAATATTTACTGTTAACACTAGTCAGCTACAGACTATGAGCTAACTTGAATGTTTATTTTAAAATCACAAAATGTAACAATTCTCAGTGTTAACATTAGTCAGCTGGCTAACAGGAGCTAGCCGGACATGATTTCTGAAAGGAACTTCAAGTCATATTCATGCATTTTGATAATTGTCATTTTTGTCACTTGCCAGAATTTTGTCACAGGATTTTAGCTAGCTAGCATGAGCTAACCTGACAGGATTGTAGCTAGCTATTGTGAATGTTACATACAGGAATTCTGACAGGATTGTAGCTAGCTAGCATGAGCTAACCTAACAGGATTTAACTAGCCAGTGTGAACGTACCAAACAGGATTTGTGACAGAATTTTAGCTAGCTAGCATGAGCTAACCTGACAGGATTTTAGCTAGCTAGAATGAGCTAACCTGACAGGACTGTAACTAGTTAGCATGAATGTAACATACAGGAATTCTGACAGGATTTTAGCTAGCATGAACTAACCAGACAGGATTTCTGACAGGATTACTGACAAGATTACAGCTAGCTAGCATAAACTTAACGGACAGGATTTCTGAGAGGATGTTAGCTAGTTAGCATAAACTTACCAGACAAGATTTCTGACAGGTTTTTAGCTAGCTAGTGTGAACTTACTAGACAGGATTTCTGACAGGAACTTAGCTAGCTACCATAAACTGACGAGACAGGATTTCTGACAGGATTTAGCTAGCATGATCTAACCAGACAGGAGTTCTGACAAGACAAGCTAGCTAGCATGAAATAACCTGACAGGTCTTTGATGAATTTTCTGTGTTAACACTAGACACCTAATGATCTAAAGTCAGCTAACCCAACAGGATTTCTGACAGGATTTTTCTTAGCTACCACAAACTTATCAGAGAGGATTTCTGACAGGATTTTTGCTAGTTAGCGAACATAAACTAACCAGACAGGATTTCTGACAGGATTTCAGCTAGCTATCACAAAATAACCAGACAGAATTTCTGACAGGATTTTGATGAATTTTCGGTGTTTAATGTCAGCTAACCCAACAGGATGTCTGACAGGATTTTTACCTTAAAATCATAAAACCTGATCTTCACCATTGACACTAACCAGCTAGCTAACATCAACTAACTTTACAGGATTTCTGTTATGAATTTAAGTCATTATTTATACATTTTAATATGCTTTGCTTTTAGCACTAGTCAAATAGCTAACATGAGCTAACCCAACAGAATTAATGACAGATCTTTAGCTAGCTAACATGAGCTAACTTCACAGAATTTTTGAAAGGATTCTACGTTATATTCATACATGTAAATAACCTTCACTGTTTTTACTAGCCTGCTAGCAAACATTAGCTAACCTGACAGGAATTTACATCATATTCATGAATGTTGACACTAGCTGACAAGAGATTCTGAGCTAAAACTGACAGAAGCTGGTGGCATGGTGGTGTAGTGGTTAGCACTGTCGCCTCACAGCAAGACATTCCGGGTTCGATTCCCGCTCTGTCCGGGCCGTTCTGTGTGGAGTTTGCATGTTCTCCCCGTGCTTGTGTGGGTTTCCTCCGGGTACTCCGGTTTCCTCCAACAGTCCAAAGACATCATTCCGTTTAATCAAAAAGAACTCATATTCGCGGACATGGAAGTGGATGAAGAAACATTTGGGAATGTCTAAAATGCACATCTAAGGGAGTGTGTGACAGCTAAATGACACAGTAATGTTAAAGTGTGGAGTTGGCTATAAATATCCAGCAGATGCTCCATTCCAGTGTTAATGATGGACTACAGAAAACCTCCAGATGTACAGAGACACCGGACACACCACTGATCATCAATGAGAGGGAAAATATGTGTGTGTCTGTGTGTGTGTGTGTATTACAGAGCACTAATGTGTAAACCACACTTGAGGGAAGAGGGAATGAGGATAAGGGGGCCGTGGTTAGAAAAACCCTCATCTCGGGTGGTGGGGAGACTTCATGGTGCCTTGAAAAATGGCTCTGTTTCTCTCAGCCCCAATCACTGTTCTGTATAATGATAAGTAATGATGTATAATACTGTGTATTGATGTATATTGCTGTAGCGTTGTATAATGAATAGATAGTGTTATATGACACTCTATAGTTCTGTATGATGATAGTGCTGTATAACACTGTACAGATCTGTATAATGTTAGTGCTGTATAACACTGTATAGTTCTGTATGATGTTAGATAGTGCTGTATAACATTGTATAGTTTTGTATGATGATAGATAGTGACATATAACACTGTATAGTCCTGTATGATGATAGATAGTGACATATAACACTGTATAGTCCTGTATGATGATAGATAGTGCTGTATAACACTGTATAGTCCTGTATGATGATAGATAGTGCTGTATAACACTGTATAGTTCTGTATGATGATAGATAGTGCTGTATAACACTGTATAGTCCTAGTGCTGAATAACACTATAGTTCTGTATGATGATAGACAGTGTTGTATAACACTGCATAGTTCTGTATTATGACAGATAGTGTTGTATAACACTGTATAGTTTTGTATGATGGTAGATAGTGTTATATAACACTGTATAGTCCTGTATGATGATAGATAGTGCTGTATAACACTGTATAGATCTGTATAATGATAGACAGTACTGCATAACACTGTATAGACCTGTATGATAACAGATAGTGCTGTATAACACTGTATAGACCTGTATGATGATAGATAGTGCTGTATAACACGGTATAGATCTGTATGATGATAGACAGTGCTGTATAACACTGTATAGTCCTGTATGATGATAGATAGATCTGTATTACACTGTATAGTCCTGTATGATGATAGATAGGGCTGTATTACGCTGTATAGTCCTGTATGATGATAGATAGTGCTGTATAACACTGTATAGACCTGTATGATGATAGATAGTGCTGTATAGCACTGTATAGTTCTGTATGATGATAGATAGTGTCATGTAACACTGTATAGTCCTGTATGATGATAGATAGTGCTCTATAGCACTGCATAAAACTGTATAGTGCTGTATAATGCTGCATAATTTGGTATCATAATATATAATCTTGTATCATTCTGTACAGTGCTATATGATGTGGTTTAATTCTGGATAGTGCTACATAATGACATATAATGCTGTATGATGCTGCACAATAATGTATAGTGCCGCATAGTCCTGCATAATGATGTATTGTGCTGTATGATGATGCATAATAATGTATAGTGCTGTATAATCCAGTGTATTGCTGTTGAATGCTGTATAATGCTGTATAAAATTGTGAAACACTCGCTCAACAGTAAAATGTTTACAGAAAACAAACAAAAAGAAAAGTCAGATAGAAGAGACAGAGACACTGCCCAGAACACACAATGAGAGCCAGCTCAGTCAGTTGATAAAGGCCTGTCTTATGTTAATAAGTGGGTGATAGAGATGAGCTGTCAGTGTGTCTGTGTGTGTGCGTGCGCGAGGGATGAAAGATTGTTTACCTAAGCCAAACTGCTGACAGAGTAAATGAGAAAGGTGGATGAGGGATAAAATGTGAGAAATGTCCACATGTAAAAGCTTTTAAAAGGCTGTGACTGGGGGAAACACTCAGACAGGAGAGCCCACTTCACAAAGCACTCACATCTCACACACATACATTAACTGACTGCCAAGTAACACAAGTTTGGGCTGTAATATAATGCTATTAAACACATTAAATACAGTTGCAGACTAGCCTGAGGTCAAAGCTTTGCAGAACCTTGCACACACAGGAGAAGTGTAGTTTAGCTGTTTAGTGCATTGAATACTTGAGAAGTGTTTTACGTTGCTACAGCAACCACAGCAAAACAACCTAAAACATTTTGTTCCCTGCCAACATTTAAAAAGTATCCAAATGTCTAGCAGTCATCGTCAAGAAGCTAAGAAAAAAATCGCTAAGGCTTTTTCACGTCTAAGTTTTTCATAACTGTTGAAGGATGTTAGCCATGTGCAGGTTGTCCAATCAGGTGGAGGATGAGTGTCAGTAAACAGGAAGTAGTGATACGTAAAATGCTGACATGTACAAACCACAATTCCAGAAAAGTTGGACACAATAAAAATCAAATAAAAATGAAATCTGTAATTTGTTAATTCACTTGGAGCTTTATTTAACAGACAAAAGAACAAAGAAAAGATTTTCAGTGTTTTCAATCATGAACTTAATTCTGTTTGTTAAATATAAACAAATGTAAAAGTTAACGCCTGCAACACACTCAAAAAAAGTTGGGACAGAGGCAAAATAAGACTAAAAAGATTCTACAAGTAACACTGGAAGGTTCCACGTTTCTCAGTGTAACTGGTTACATGTGAGGTCATCAAGACTGAGTATAAAAGGAGCCTCCATCAAAGGTTTAGTCTTTGCAAGCAAGGATGGTCGTGGTTCACCACTTTGTGCCAAACTTCATGAGAGAATTGTCAGTC
>JAOVVH010000061.1:3027761-3038378 GCA_028566435.1 Scorpiodoras heckelii | reverse complement strand
CAGCATCCTGTGAGCACTGATGAAGGATTAGAGGATGACTAAGACAAACTGTGTAACAACAGATGAGCTACTGTCTCTGATTTTACATGTACAGGGTGGAGCAATATGTTGTCTGATAAACTCACAGCAGTACAACAGAGAAAATGGACAATGAGTGTAGAGAAAAGGAGGTGGTCATAATGTTATGGCTGATCAGTATATGATGCAGAGAGAAATGTAATTGACTTTAATTAACATGTTTACTGTTGATTATTATCATAATTATATTCTGATCAGGCATAAAATCACAATGTCACTTGTACATGTGCTTATAATGATTAAATATGATGATCCTGGAGCACAAAAACAAACCTGACACCTGCTACTATTCGCTGTTTTCTCTAAGTAGTCTGAGTGAAGAGTGAGACAGTCATGCGGTCAGAGTGCAGTAGCGAGGCAGGCCTACCTGGGATATGGAAATGCTTAGGTGCAGCCACGTAGGTAGAGGACGGGGATTTGCCATCGGAGTAGGTGGAGAGGCTTGGGGTACTACGACCACTTTCACTACCTCCAGGGGAGAAGGTGAGGGTAGATAAAGACACAGAGAGGGGATTGGGGAGGGGGTGTAAGAGAGCAGAGTTACACTGTGTTGCTTCTTAAGTCATTAATACAGTCATTAATACAGTCATGATCCAACCAGCTAAAGTGCAGAACCACACTATTGTGTATTACAGCTATATAGGGCATGAGTGGGTCTTTCTATCTTTATTTTTCCGTCATCTGAACCTCTTCAACCCAATTTATTTGCCTTAAATAATAGTTCCCAGAATGCACAGCAGCCTTCAAATAATTATAGTGCTTGAAAAGCGAACCGCTTAAAATACAGACACCATTCAAACACTCTTGCGTAGAGAATGGCGCTGTGTGGTGTGCTATGTATTTTTTGGAGTGGAACCGATTTATCGTTTTTAATGAATTTCATTTTAAAAAGTCAAAATTTCCCATAGAAATTAATGTCGCCACCTGCAGTCACGTGACCACGTCCTCATAGGTCACATGACCATGCAGGTCAAGCCCCCCCACCAATTCCTATTCTCCATGCTCTCGATAGCTGTTTCCTAATATCAAGGATACATCCTTGGCAGGATGGGTGCTTCCTAGTCAGGACTTTCAGAGGCTATGCAAGACTCCTATCTAGCATTCAGAGAACACATAATAGTGGAACAGTCTAGAAGTGTGCAGGTTTGTATCACTCGTCATCTTCTTCTCCTTCTTTTTCTTCTTCTTTTTGCAAGTAGCAAACAACGTTATGGTACATTACTACCACCAACTCACCAACTGAAATGGAGAATGGACGGGGAATCAACTACACGTTCACTAATTCAAATAAATAAAAGCAGAGAAAAAATAAAATTAAGAAAAGTTATATTCTCTATGACAAGTTCATTCTCCTAAGATATTAAGACAAAACTAGACAGAATATCTTCCTTTGTAAAAGATCATGTAAATCAAAAATTAACTGTATTTCTTTGAGGTTCAGTATCAGCTCCATTCTCTTTTAGCATTGTATTTTGGACAGTAAAGCATAACATGTTCTAAGGTTTCTTCTTGATCTCAAAAGCCACACCTTCCTGTATTATTATTTTATCCTGTATGACCAAAGCATAGAGGTCCAGCCTTCAACTCCACACTACCGTTGAAAGAATGTAGAGGACACATTGAAGCATCCTTGATAATTCTCTGAATTGTAGGACGTCGTCTTCGGTCACCTTCGAAGGCTCCTAGACATTGGAACAGTCTATTGACCAGTGAATGACATAGCATCTTAGAAATGCAGCCTTTACAGATCTATCCTGGACATTGGGAAACAGCCCTTGTCTAAGAACTGACCTATGAGTAATTCAGTCAATGAGTCTTCTATCACGTTTTAACTTATTCATTCGTTTATTCCTTTGGGTTTTTCACTGGAAAAGAAAAGATCCATGATCAAAATTTAACTTAAACTGACATTGACATTTCCATTACAAGATCATAAACCCTCTGTAGCAGATCAAACAAACACGTCAGGAACTCCTCTTGAATGTGTTTATTTAATCCGAGTTCATAAAAAGTCCAAGTTTTAGCTTTTTAATAAAGAATTTCTTTTCATTAGGACATTTTTGTCAGCAGCTGAGTTTATAGCACCGACTTTATTGCTCTGTTTTTCTCCCGGGTGGAATAACAAAGCTCTTTTTTCCCCAAATCTTTCAATTCAATTTCATTCCACGAGATGATTTTAACTTCGAACGCAGACTCTGAGCTCACTTGCTGGGGTCTTTCATGTTCACATTCGATCAGCCAGGGTGTGTTATAACTGTTATAATGCCCCTGTGACCACAGACTACAATACACGGTGTCCTTAGCAGGCTGGATCATGAGGTCAGGAGGAAGGAAGCAACTTTTGATCAACACTTTTGAACAAAGGAGGAACAGAAAACAAGAAAGAGAGAGGAAAGGAGGAAAACAGAGGATAAATGTGCTGTTTGTGAAAGCATGTGGAACCTGGTTGTAAAGAGTTGGATCACTCTATCACACACTGTCACTCACACACACACACACACACACACACACACACACACACACACACACACACACACACAAAGACTACACAGTCTACACACATGCACAACTTTGAGAATGCAGTTAGTAATAGGTGAATATCACTACAAACTCTTAAAATGAAGATAAAAATAAAAGACATCTTTAGTATAGTTTCTGTATAGTGCTCTTCATAACAACCTGCAGTGAGGGAAAATAAGTATTCGCTTCAAGTCACTTTAACTTAATAGATTTCAAAGCAGCAATCATGATGAAGGTGTAGGAGCTTGTTAAAGTTGTTCTGAGCGATGACATTATTACACAGCACTCAAATGAAAAAAGATAGAGCCAGAGCACAGTCTTTAAACAACCTTCTCAGAAAAAATAATTATCCCTGCAGCACTAGGCAAGATTTTACTAAATGCTCTCAAACTACGATAAAGAATGTACACTGAGAAAAAGAAAATATTGTTAAAAATCTGTAACGTCTGGCAGCAGGGGCACCAGAAAATGTCTGTTAAAAAAACAGTAATTATCTTTAACATACGCTGCAATAAACCCTATTAAAAATTTTATTTTCTGGTAGCAGGGCACCAGAAAATGTCAGTAAAATAAACATAATTACCTTTAACATATGCTCCAAAAAAACCCTGTAAAAAACAGTAATTAACCTTCACATATGATGCAAAAATACCTGTAAAAAATGGTAATTTTCTGGTAGCAGGGGCACCAGAAAATGTCTGGTGAAAACAGTAAAAGTCTGTAATTATCTTTACCATTATTAAAATCTAAAATTAAAACCGATTTTCCAAAAAAAAAAAATCAAACAAACGAAAAAGAAACCTTAAGTAGCATGTTGCTTAACAGCAGTTCTGTCACATCCTTAATGGGGATCGAACCGGCAGACTTTTACTCGCAAGGCTGTTCCTTTAAGCGCTAGCCCATTTCTTTGCGTTTACACATTAACTGTAGTAAAAACATTACATTTTATAGTACAAAAGACCAAATTTAAATGACCTGTCAGAGTTAATTTAATAAGTGTTGCAAAAAAATCTGTCAAATTCATTTTTTTTTTAAAATTTAAATACAATAATAAACTGTCTAAATAAAAACATTTTATTTTGTTAAATGTAGGTTAACTGCACTCTTATATCATGTAAATTACAGACAAATCTGCTACTATTTTCAATAGTTTTTTTACGGATAGTATTTTAAAAAGTTTCTCGTAAAAAGCTGCTAAGAAACTGATATTTTATGTATTCCATTTACACAGATTTGTTTTTGTTAAATCACATGACACATTTTAATAAACAGTTTATTCTTGTCATTTTAATAATCACTTGCTGTCATTTTGAAATACAAAGAAAAACTGTCAATTTTACTGTTGAAAAACTGTAAAAAAAACCCTTCTTTTTTTTTAAAGTGTAAGAGAGAAACCAGCAGTCACTTGAAAAGAGTTGCAGGAGGACCTGAAAGCAGCAGGATCAACAGTTAGACAGAGAACAACTAGACGTATTGTATAGCAGACCGTAACATACCCTATGCATAAAGCAAGAAAAATAACAAAAATGAAACGAAATGTGGCGCCCCCTGTGGATGTAATTTCATGAAATTTGGCTTGCATCGAAAGACATTTTTGCTAAATATCATGCACTTAGACGTCACCAATCCACATGACACTTGGTATAGTTGCAGTTTTACATGTCTGATATGTATATATCAGGAATATAAGGTTTGTGTCTCTAGGTGTGTGTTGCCCTTCATGCTAGAACCCCCTGAAGTGGGGTAGGATCTTTTACAGTGCCACTTCACTAGCCAATAAATTTCACTGCATTTAGAATTTTTTTTATTTCATCCATAGGCGTCACTGCAACTGAGACATTTCGATATCTTTAAAAGTAACCTTTTTGTAATATTAAAATCTGCACATCTGGGTATAAGTTCAAAGTCAAAAGATAAGTTATGTATGTGAATTTGTGCCTATACTGTATATCCAGTTTGTACAGGAAGTAGCTTAGAATCTAAAAATAAAAGTGTCTGGATACATATTTCCCCTGAATGTATGCACATGCTTCAGATCCTAGAAAATCTACAGCACCCAGAAAACTGTGTTTGTGGTGAGAACATCTGAAGTCGCCGACTTAGCGTATGTGGCTCCACACCCAATAAATGGTCTATAAGTACAAAAACCAGAACACATCGCTCACTTAAGACGTGGTTTGACCCAGAATCAAGCCAAATGGAACCCAGACACCAAATTATAATTCCTCCACTATGCCCTTTAATCTTCCACCAAGTTCTGAATAATCCCGTTCCAGATCTCTACACAACTGATCATTACACTGTGCCACATTCAACCTTGCTTCAGTTGAGATAAACCTCTGGATCCCCTGACTGGCAAAGAGCCTAGAATCTGAGCTGGGATTCGTTCAGCGAAGGATGTCGAATTAGAAATTAAAGATCAAACAATGCAGGTCAGTGGACGGCAGGACAACGTCTTTATCTTGACACGTCACGAGGAATCCAAGAACACGTCACAACACTGGCAAGCACAGACACCACAGTCGCACAATGATACACGTTTGGTCCATGATATGATACAGATTTAATGTTCCAGATTGTTCTAGTGCAATCCTTATTACTGTATACAACACACACTCGCACACACAACACTTCCATGCAACATCACAGTGCAGGACGTTTGAATATACAGTCTGTACAGAACACAGATCTGCCAACCCTGAAACGTTTAATACTCTTGGGAGACATAAAACAGTCTTTCATCAATCCTTTTACAAATTGTTCTTAAACTAATGTTCCTTGGTCTTACGGGAATTTTCAGAATTGTATATTTTTCAGCAGGATTCAGCTCCTGCTCATCGTGCACGAGAAACAACTGAGTTACTGACCACTGAAACTCAGTGAAACTCCAGATTTCATTCCACCACAACTCTGGCCTTCAAATAGTCCAGATTTAAATCCTGTGGACTATAAAATCAACGACTTTTAGAATGTCAAAGCTAAGAGATCACTTTGAACCTAAACTGTGACAGTGATTTTAAAGTGCGATTATTGTAATGTAATTGTCTATATTGTAATTTACCAAAGTCTTCAAGGAGTCACGATATTATAAAAGGGTTCCCTTTTTTTCCGGACACTTTGTACTTGTTTACTGTTAGCTAAGTCAAACATACATTATATTGGCATGAGTGAAAATGTGAGATTTGATCATCTCAAAGCACATTACTAATGTGAGATGTGTTGAAAGGGGGCGGAGCTTTAATATTGGAGAGTTCAAAACACAGACACAACGGTCAATCATTTCAGATTAATGTCTGGATTGGCTCATATGGGTAAAGACTAAAGGTTGGCAGATCCGAGACACAATAACAACAAGCAGAAACAAACCGAACGGTCCACGGAGTGAACCTTGGGGTACACCTACAATCCCACAGCACTGAATTACACCGATTAGAGATACTGAAAGATCCAGGGCTTTACCGTAAGAAGGCAAACTGAGATGCAGGCCTGTCCTAGGCTTAGTTTCAGATTCTGTCTCAATTCCTGTTTAGGGAAGGCGGGCGAAGGACAAGGTAGTGGTTTTATATCTTAATGTGTTTTGTTAAAATAAATTGATCAGTGATATTTCACACTCATTAGTGTTCAGCAGTGAGAGAAGATATGGATCCATGCATGGCGTGACGTTAGTTGGTTTTAGCGAGCACACGAGGCCTGCAGGCTGAGCTGTGTACCTCTGAAGTATGGGACGTAGTTGTGCTGTTGGAGCATGGCCAGGGTGGTGGGGTTCAGGGAAAGAGACTGGGGGGTAATTCTACCACCAGTACTGTAGTACAAGGGCAGTGAAGAAGAGTCTCTGGGACTACTCTGGCCAGAATATCGACCGGCGGTGTACACGGGTAACGAGTTGGAGATCCCGGGTTGTGGCGTGTACCTACTGCTCTCGGATTGTTCTGAACACGAAGTCCAACACCAGTCAGGAGGAGAAGGGCAGGAAAATAACGTCAGTAATGTGTCCTTGGGCTACGTTCACATTAGTGCAACAAAGTGACCCAAATCTTATTCTGTCTTAAACTGCACACTAAATCACGCTACATCTTTCATCAGCGAAATCTTGTGAGCGAAATCACATTCATGGAAATAAATGGAAACATTGCAGACTTTCAGAGCGAATAACTTTCTCGAGTTATGCTGTGGTGCTCTGAAGGGAAGGGGCGGGGCTAAAACAGAGATCCTAATGCTAACTGTAGCTGTGTGTAAGCACGACATTGTACACAACACGTTCAGATCTGATTATAAAACAGTACATAAACACAAGATGGCCTGGAACACAGGTTGGATTAACTGGTGTGTATCATTTGTGCTTTTTTACTGTTTATGGTCGATGAGTTATCCTGTTTGTTAGCGCTAAAATGGATGACTGTTTGCCTCGCTAATCTTACAGCCCCACCCTGGCCCCGCCTACTTCACAAATATCTATTCTGACTGCTCTTAAATGTGATCTGCTTGAACAAATATGTTCTTTTTTGAGGAATGCTTTCCCAATCAGACCTGCATCATATATGTCATATATAATCATGGATCTGATACATATCTGATAAAGTTTCCATGAATCACAAGACTCGTCACTCAACAATGGAGCACGGTACGTGTCATGACTACGGTATATTCAAGGGAAGGATAGAGAATTTGTGACTGTCTTCATACTTAGGGGAATAAATCTACCAAGCTGAGTAGGACTTGAAACTGTGGAAGAAACGGCGGAAATGAACATGGCTACAATACCAACGCCTTAAGGCAAAATATTTTCTTTGAGTTAACAAACTGATCCTTGTTTATAGAATTGTGTCATGAATGGCATGTGAAGGTAGCCTTGTATTTTTTTATGATTGTCAATCGTAATGAAATTACAAATGAAGAATATCGGAAAGGAAAGTAAAACTGTAAAAACAGGTTTCCTATAAACAGGTAAACGTTATAAAAACGTGAAGCGCTACATGAATAAAGACGTACCTTGTCTGCTGTAGGTTTGGGGTGAGCGGGACGGGGTGTAGCGCCCGTAACCGCCCAACGAACTGTTCGAGCTGGGGCTGGAGGGTCGCCTCTGACGGGGTGATTTTTCCCCATCGCCCTAAGGGGAAAAAAAACAGTACAATACATGACTTTGGACCTCTGATATGTTCTAAATCTAGAGAAGATAAGTCACAGGTATCTTCACAGCATGAATGAAACACATGATTACATTCTTGTCTTAAATGATTACAGCACTGACAGTACAACATGCAAACTCCATTCAAGCTGCATGGAGACACCATGAGAGAACATCATACGCTCCTGAGAGTTCCATCAGGTAAAGCTGTACCGTACCTCTGTCGGAGTCGGCGTGAGGAACTGCGGGGACTGCGAACGGAAAAAAGCAGGGGAATGAGATGAGGTTATGCAGCCAGACTCATGATGCCAGATGAAATTAGCACGGGTAAGAAGTAAGAAGCATGACCTTGTGGTTTAACTGTACATGCTTTGTATTATTTCAAATATCAGTTGCTGATATTTGTTCACTTTTAATAGTGAATGCAACATATAATCATGAGAATGAAATGTCTTGTCATTTTGGGTAAAAATTCAACTGAACATTATGAATATCATCATATGGTGGATTGTTATTGCTGGTGTTGTGACTTTTTACTTCCACGGACGTAAGAGCAGAAGCTTATAAGCCTACACAATACCTCACGATTGTTTACGTCTAACTATAGCATCAACAAATGTTATAAAGTGTCCTCCTTGTTAAACTACACCCCATGCCTTCTCACAAATGGTTATTAATCTGCTACGACATGTTCGTGAAACGCTATTGCCAAATCTATGCAGCATTATAATGACCTTTTCATGGCATTTATTATAATATGAAAGGTGACTAGTACTAGATGTGTTTTTTTCTTTTTACACATGACATATTTTCATGCTATGATGTGAATGTTTGTCATAAGCACAAGCTAAGTAGCTTGAAATGGCCTTAAATAAGCTAATTAAAACAGTTTATCATGCCAATTTCTTGAGATTTCTTGAGAAACTGCAATGAACTGAACATAACGACCCCATGACAGGGTCTATGACAGTCTTAGGACACAGGATGCCTTTATTTCATAAAAAAAAATTAAGTAATAATAGTTAAATAGAATATGTATATAATTTAGCTTCCCTTTCCCGATGAAGAAATAAACTAGATGTCCAGTGTGGCAGTGTGTAATATGAAATAATCACACCAAATTTCAACAATGTAGATTAAGCAGTTCTTGAGATACTGAAATGTGTTGGGTGCAGTTGCGGCGCCCCCTACGGACGTAATTTCACAACATTTGGTGGGCGTCTAAAGAATGTCGTAGTGATACAGGATGTGAAATTTCATGAAGTTTGAGTCTTTTCATCCCAAGATATTGGCTATTGAATTGCTAGATTTTTGCTTTGAACATTAGTCACTAGGCAGCACTACTCCACAGAGGAATTATAATGAGCTTGGGGAATGTAACGCACCTCCTAGTGGACTACTCGCATAAAAAGTTAAAAGATTTTATGCAAAATGTTTTTCAAACGAGACCTAGAGACCTAGAGACACAAACCTTACATCCCGTATTAGACATATGGGGGAGATTCAACCACACCAAGTGTCAGTGGATTTGGTGACGTTTAAGGATATGATATGGTTGACCAATAATTGGTGAAGGAAAAAAAAAATGACAAAAATTATATGAGGACCAATTAATGAGCATTTGTTAATAGCACAGCGTAAATAACGAGCATGAAATCGACGTAAAAGTTCTATTATGTGCTAATCAAGAAAACTCAGTGAGATATTAAAGCTGGAGCACCATGTGCCAAATGTGATGAAAATATCAATGACCTGTTAATCCCAATTCTAACAATATACTTATAAGTAAATCAGTTAAAACCATTAATACTGTAGCATGTTACATAAATTAAATTGAAATGAAATTACCTCATGTCATAAGACAGTAGTTGAATGAATGAATGAATGAATGAAGTTACATTTATACAGCGCCTTTCACAAACCCAAGGACGCTTTACAGTCAACATACACCTTTTTTAACACCAATCACACACCGGTGTTCTTTTATATGTCTGAATTAAACCTAAATTAGGGTAAGCGAGCAACTAATTCACGCTTTCAGGCCAAAAGCATCATCTTTAGACCTCCTTAAAATGACTCAGCATGGACAGATGTCTTAACGGTAAAGACAAATCCCAACAAGAGGAACATTGAAGCTCGAGTTGGATAACAAACACTAAAAAAAGTACAGAGAGGAATAGTTCATATTTGGATTTGTGTGTATAGACAGTAACAAGGCCAGACAAGTGCGTGATATATTTGAACCTGGTTTTCTTATGAAAGTATGAAGCTATTTGAAAACAAAACATGAAAACATGACTATAAAACCAAGCAAGGCACGTTTGTGCGGGTTACAAGAGCAATCGAAAGCTGTACGTGAATAAAACGTTCTCAATAAGCAAAAGATTCGCTTAATGTAACGTTAAACGGCGTAACTGAGGGAAGTAGTTCAGGTAGAAGAGGTTCAGCCGAGTAAGAACAAACATTGGGAACAAACAAGGTTGCACAAAATTTCAGGGACGGTTATAGCTAGTAAAAAACTCAGTGTACTATGTTTCACGTTTAAGATGTTTTCATTAGTATTGTGTAATATAGTATACAGTCCTGTGCAAGAGTCTTAAGCACCCTGCTGTTTTTAAGTACAATTTTTATTATTGATGGTTTATTTTGAGTTTTTGCATTATTGAGTCGGTACAAAAAGATTTTATTTACAACAAAAAATTTAATGTTACACAAAAACATTTGTATATCAGTAATGAAAGCAACACGTTACATAACAGACCACTTTTCAGATATAAAACATAACGAAGATAAAGCTGCTGCGTTTTGTTGCCGAAGAAAAGAAGTAAGTGTGACAGTCAAAGTCTCCAGAAGAGCTGTGGCAGATTCTCCACTCAGACACTCAGTAAAACTTA
>JAOVVH010000061.1:2589471-2603121 GCA_028566435.1 Scorpiodoras heckelii | reverse complement strand
GTGTGTGTGTGTGTGTGTGTGTGTGTGTGTGTCTCTCTCTCTCAGATAAGCCGTGTAATCCTTTGTCCTCATCCTTTCTGCTCTGTCTTTTTTTTTTCTTTAATCAGAGTAACATAAAAGCATAAACATTTACAGAAGTGTTTCATCTCAAAACCAAAAGTGCGTTCAGACTCGGGTACGACGGCGGACTTTAGAATTAAACTGTATGAGAAGTGTAGATGACCCGCCTTCACGCTTCATGTTCTTATTTTTTTTTTCAAATCAGGTGATAACATGGTAGCTGTAAACCTCAGCGATGTTATGTCGAATAATTGTAAATTATCTCCGAGATGTTCAGCAAGTTAAAATAATAACGAAGCGTTTTCGCACAGGAGTGAACGCAGTTATGCCGAATATCGTACGCGTGTAATTAGGCGTAGCTAATCGTCGGTGACGTTTTGGACACAATCTGGCACAAAACGCTGTGTATATTTTTGCTAGCGGAAATGGATCCTGAAGAAGCCAAGCCCACTTGACTAGCTAGCCTACGTTGAGTTCTACGTTCTCGTCTAAGGTGCTTCCGCTGAAACTGGCGTCCTTTCATCTTTTTTATCTTCGTTGTTCGTCGTGTCCTCCGATGACGCCGCTAACACTACCATGGCAACCGTTTCCATCTAGGACACGTAGACGAGCGGAGCGATACAAACAGTTAAACGTCTCCGTGCGGTTATGGTAAATATCAGCGCTCTCAGAATGCCGTTCAACCAGTCAGATTAGTGAACCGGAACCAACTGTTGTACGATAATAAATATAAGATATGTAGATAATGTAGATATTTAATAAAAGTATGTTTCCTTTAGTAAAAAAAAAGAAAATGTAAAAATAAAAAGGTATTTGAATAATATTACTTTAAAAAAAACTTTTATATAAAATATATTTACAAAAAATCTAAAAAAGCAATGTTTTTTATATAAAATACACATTTACAAAAAACATAAAAAAGCAATGTATTATTTCAATGGCTTGAAAAACACTTTTTTGTTTTCCAATAATATAAGTTTTAAAAAATTATGCTACTTAAAAAATGCTACTTTTTAAAAGTAAGAAATTAACGTTTTTAATACCGCCCTTGAAAACAGCAAAAGTTTTTAAAAAATTATCTGAAATAAATCAATAACATTAACCTTAAAAAGTTAACAGTAGCTTTAGAAATATTACTTTTAACAGTAAAAATGTATTTCAGTAATACGTCTGAGAAGAAACCATTTTGTTTTTAAATAATAAATAATTTATTTTTAATTAATTTAATTTTTAAAGTGATAAAACCACTACTTTTTAAAAGAGTAAGAAACATACGTTAAAAAAACAAATTTCTTTTTTAAAATATGAAATTTTTGAAGTAAAAAAACAAGTCAATAAAATTAACTTTAAAAAAAGTACAGTTTTCTAAAATAACCGTAAAAAAAGTACTTTTTAAAAATTGCTTGGAATAATTCTGTTTTTAAAATGACACTATAAAATGTTTTAACTATAATTTACAAAAATAAAATAAAAAAAAACAGTGCTACCTAAAAAATAACCCTGCTTTTTAAATAAGGATGTAAAAAAAGAAACTTTTTAATAGAATTTTCAATTTTTAAAATGATTTTACCTTAAAATTTAAGTACTAATAATATTACATTTTAAAATATAATTATAGTTAAAAAACCTTGTACTTACTATTTACAACTTTATAAAAAATTATAATGCTCCTTTTAAAGAAATTGAAAAAAAAAATTTATTAAATAATTTTAAAGATAATT
Organism: Scorpiodoras heckelii; assembly: GCA_028566435.1. Taxonomy (NCBI): domain Eukaryota; kingdom Metazoa; phylum Chordata; class Actinopteri; order Siluriformes; family Doradidae; genus Scorpiodoras; species Scorpiodoras heckelii. The sequence continues at coordinate 2,601,340 of JAOVVH010000061.1, read as the reverse complement.
TAAATTTTAGAAGAAATTAAAATTAATTAAAAAAATATTTAAAAGTAATTTTTGATCAAATGGATACTTTTAAAGTCAAAATGACTGGTGTACTGGTGGTGGGTTCACACCGGACCCTTTCACCACCACACGCTGTCTTTGTTTCTTTCTCTCCAGAGAGTCTGTGTTTACACGTGTTTACTCATCCCCGGCTCCTGACAAAACCCAAACACGTTTCTTTCCATTTGCTTTCCAAACATGTTCTTTTTTTTTTTCAGTGAAAGCTGCCGCGCTGCCATTGTGGCTCATGCACAAGCGGTGCTCCGGCTCGGCTTTTAAATGCACAAACTCGTCCTGGAGGCAAACAGTCTGCCGCTCGCGGGTATTATTTCACCACTTTGTATTGATCATGGGGATGTGTTTAACCTCTAAAACAAAAGAAGGAAGGGGGGGGGAATACAAATCCGCTCTCGGCTGTACCACTTTTATCTGAGATCGCCATGAGTTTTAGGGAGATATCTGTATTCTCTAGAACAGTGCAAAAAATATATTATTTTTTTAAATAAACTTTTGTACGGTGCACGATATTTAAGCATCTGGTTCTGTTTAGTTTGCAGTTATTTAAAAAAAATAGTAATAATACTGACTAACCTCAGAAAAGTGCATCATTGCCTAAATGATAAACACTTTATATTTTAATTAATAAATTATTTGATGTTAAATGAATTATTTTAAAGTACTCAATTAAAATCACTAGTTTTTAAAAAAGTAAGCTAAGAATGTTTAAAAATATTTTTAACATCACCTTTAAAAAAAAAATAAACTACAAAACAGAACTATGAATTTTTTTATTTTAAATATTAGAGCTTTTTTTAGAAGAAAAAATGAGAAAAAATGTATCGTGTATCAAGTGTTTGGATGGAAAACTCCAGATGTTCACACCGTAGTGTGATGAGATTAGAAACTGGAGCTTAATCCCAGAGATAGTTATAGATTTATTTAAAATCACTTCTAGTAGCATTTCATTAAATGTGAGAACGCCACTCGGAGTTAGCATCTTGCTTACACACGGCTACAGTTAGTGCTTCCTCCATCTTGGATATTGGGTTTTTTTTTTTAGCGCTAGAACCATCAGAACTAGAGCTAGAACCGTCATCATTTATTTGCAGATACTTGCAAATATCTGGATATTTCAAAAGCCCACAGCGTTAATTTCCGAATGTAATGATTATTGCTAGTCAACATGGTTTACGTACTGTAGCTTTGTTTAGTATGGAGTTTATTCTCCAGGAACCTATTTGTGTATTTCAGTAACAGTTTGTTTATTTATTTATGTATTTATTTATTTTAAACCCAAATCCTTCATTGGATGCAGAGTTTATATAACGGTGCCCCTTCTGGATCACCTCCTGTGTGTATATATTTTCGCTGGAACATATCAACAAGAACGTCTGGTGACGTAACGAGACAAGCGGCGGTCCTGAAAACAGCCCAGCGATTGTTGGAGACCCTCTCGGCGTACATATGGCAGTAATCAGCAGGGTTACAGCAGGGCGAGGCGTGTTCACTCGACTCGACAGCGTGTTTTGATAAACGCAGGGTCAGCGCTATTCTCGGCCCGTGTCCCGATGAGCCGATTGCACGACTCGGGGTTAACCCCTGGACATCGGCTCGCCGCGAAGAACCGTCACACGAGATCATGGAGCGTCGCGGTGTTTCCGCTGAGTTACGGTGTTGTTGTAAAGGCTCAGAAGGACCTCAGATTGGTCTCAGTTCTGATATTGATGGATTCTTGGCTAAACAGTGCGTCTGACATGGACTCGGTGGAGTATATTAGTATATTAGTATATTACATCAGAGTAGTTGAATACTTTGCTCTGATTGGTCAGAATAATGGTGAGGATTAATGTGTAATTCAGATCACCGGTTCGTATTGTATGCTTCCACTGGTTTCTATAGCAACAGATGTGTACCGAAGGAGTCTCCAGTGTCAGCACTTTGTATCTCCGTGACTACAGTTTACGAGGACGCAGGAGTTTGTGCTTCTTTGCGGTTCCTCGCTTGCATTTATTAATAGAGAGGCAGGTGCAGGAATGAGCGTTTATAGCTGCTATAATTGATATATAGATCAGAAACAACGTGTCGTTTTTTAATTAGTTTGAGTAGGTGTAATTGTCGGCACGTTGCCGTGGTATCAGGACTCGTATTTAATAAACGCGTGTTGTTCTAAGAGTAATCCTGATGGTTTTTGCTAAACCAGCACACCCGGCTGTGGTTTGTTCCTCACTAGAAGTATCAAACAAGGGGGAATAAAACCAAGGCACTTCATCAGGATTTATCCCACAGCCTCTCGTCTCTCGTCTGGTCCGTCCATTGTTGTTTTTATTGCAGCATGGGAAGCTAAACCCGCGTCTGTTCTTTTGTGTCCGCAGGGTCAAGAGGGCTCCTCTCGAAGAACATTCCAGAAGTACCGGGGGGCCTGATCGGAGCGTAAGCAACTCGTCTACTGGCGCGCGTGTAAAGATGGACGCTCGTCGCTTTTCCACTCGCTGAAATGGGCTTCTGCAAAGATGTGTGTGGCCATGGTGATCATTCACACTAAAACACTGGAAAAGAAGGGTGTCGATGATGTAACCGCCAAAGACTCCACCTCCACCTTGGACTCGGTAAGAATAAACCTCTCCATCGCTAACGCCCGCCCCAGCAACGTGTCCCGCTGATGTCTTCATTTCCCTCAGGGGATTCGTCTTCCTGTCCTGATTTCACAGGAACCAGCAGATACGATTAAGAAGGATTCTCACTAATGAAGTTTACTCACAGTTCTTACTCACAGCAAGTGATGTCAGAATCGTTGTATGTTAAAAAAATGTATATTTTTTGTCGTTTGTTTTTGGGGTTTTTTGGTAACAGCTTGCCGTGATTGCACAGTAATAAGTGTAAGTGTTATCGGAATTACAATTGCTATCATCCCATGACTGGAAGTTTTGGAAATCTTGATCCTGTGGTTGTTTCTTTGGGCCACACCAGTCTGACTCACCGGCTCTCTGACTCACTCAGGCTTCAGGCGCAAACTTGGAATCTGACAGACGCTCGGGGGAAAATACGGAAACGTCATACACGTGATTGAAAGGCTAAAACGTTTAACCAATGTTAAAATGTGTTCGATGTTGGAGAAGAGTGTGTGTGTGCTTATAGAGACGCAAAAAAGTTACGTTTTCCTCGTGTTTGCTCGTCCATGACGGGGTTAACTGTTAGACGGTTTTGTTTAATCTCATCAATTTAACGTTAAATTACATGCCATACGATTTCAGCTATTTTGAGCATTTTCAAGCACTGGAATAAAATAACATGCATCACAAAATCATAAAATCTGCGATGTAGCTAATTACGTCAAAGCCGTCTGACCTACGGTAAGACCTGTACGATGCTGAAAAGGTGACAGGAATTCATTTTACAAAACCAGTATTACTAAAGTTGCTTCGCAATAACTGTTTAGCAATTTAATAAGCAACAGTTTATGAGGAACTTGGCTAATAAATTAGCTAATAAACCTCGTTTAGACCTTAGGATTTAACTTTATATGTCGTTTTTACGGCACAGGAAATGTGCCAACGATATCTTAAGATCTTAAGAGAGTAAGCTGGGTGCGTTTCCGTAGAAACCATTAATTCACGATTAGCGAGTCCGAATAAAATCACATAGCTGCTATCTTGTTATTACAGACGTGACCCCAGAGCACTGCAGTGTGAAACCCGGACTATTTTGACCGTTTTTGAGTCAAATAACATGTACTGCATGGTTGTATAGCTAGCTAACCTCAGCTAGCCATGTTGGCATTTCTTCTAAAGCATAATTTCGTTTGAAAAAATTACGCTAAATACAAACGGTTTATGAAAAGGGTTTACATCGTCTACGTAGTAACGCAAACTTCAAAAAAATGAGTCGAAAGCTCTGTGAGCTAAAAATGGCGCCACTTTCCATAGTTAAAGTAGTTAGTCAGAATTTTGTCTATTATTTACATAAAGAAATATGCAGATTATATCAGCTTTCCGTTTGGAAGGATTTAAGGTGGTGGGTGAATGCACATGGAAATGACTAATCCCCAACCTCGAAGTCAAATCAACAACACAAACGTGACCTGATTGCGTTGCGTTGAGGAAAAGGTTTAGCTTAGGGACTTTTTCATGTATACAAATCAAGTCAACTGTTTAAAACAACCTTGAACAAATGACACCCCCCACACCCCTGCTCTAACCGTGGACCTTTTAAGCAGCTTGAAGTGTTTTTGTAATCCTAAAATGACACCGAGACCCGGCGGGGACCCGGTGAGAGTCTCCGCCCGATAGCTAGCATCTGCTTTGCTTCGAGTGCACCAGTTTCCATGGGCTCAGAGCCGATTGCGTTTTTGCACGAGCTCGTCATTGTCGGCTGTAATGGCAGGTGGGAGGTTTTGGTTTCCTGTCTTTCCTTCATTGTGCACACACCTTCACCACGCTGGAGGGGTTTTGCTCGGCGTTCCTAGCTAGGTGCGTCGTCCTGTTTGCTAACGCCGTCTGCTTTCATTAACTACAGTGTTGTGACTCGTAAGCCGGGGTCAGAGGACACGGTCAGCTTTCGTGCAGCTCTTTTTGGAAAATGTCACGGTTCAGGGGGTCGGTGTCGACGGTTCAGGGGCAAGTCCGTGGATTTGAGCGGACAACCTTCTGGCGCGTTTTTCTAAAGTGGACATTTTGTTTCCACAGCATGAGCCGTCGACCATGAGCCAGGGAACGGCCCTCTTCTCCTGCGGAATCATGGGTAAGTGGTGTAACCCTTTCTGGAACGTTATTATTTTTCCTCAGTACTTGTTTTTTTGATCGTTGCCTAACGTCCTAACATCCTAGTGTCCGATCCATGTCCTAACTGTGTGCCTGGCAGCATGGTGGATCCCTTTCACAGACAGACGAGTACTTTATTTTTTCCACCTCTCTGAAAAGCCTGAAACTAAAAAGCGCCATGTTGCTCATCTCCGTAAACACCTGGCCCTGCTCTGCTATCACCTGATGTAGTGGTTAGCTTTAAACACTGTGATGTCGCAGATGTTACCACTTCCGATAAGGTTCTCCTGAGGTGAAACTGCCTCGAAGCAACAAAGATATATACGTAGATGCCTAAGAAACTAACGAAAACGTCATGTTAATGAAACATCTATAAATACACCAGTTAGTGAAGTCTCAAAAGAGAAATTTGTTTTGCATCATGTAAGTTTCTTTCTGTATTTTATTTTAAAAGCAGCCAATCCCGTTACGAAATATACCTACAAGGTTGCTATAGCAACCACAACGCGTCTATCACCGAGTTAGCAAGCTAGCGCGCTTATTCCAATGATTCTGCGGCTAAAAGTCACATCTTCATCCTCTAATAATTTGCCTATCGAACCCATTTGCACTAACTGAGCTCATATGTAGCCCCGCCCCTAAATTAGATTTATAACCTTTCTGTTTAATGCTTTTTGAGCTTTTTTAGCTGCACGCTAAGCTGGCTAGCTAGTTTAGTTAATATTAACGATGAACAATATTGTAAGTTGTTATGGTAATTTGTGGTAATTTTTCTTAGGTGTGGCAGGAACATTTCCACACTGCGTGTTTATGAATATTACATCCTGTTATTTAATTAGCCGGTTTCTCTTTTTCTGTACAAGTTGAATATGATATGAAAGTGAAATATGAACATGTGGATGTGAAACGCTAATAAACAACCTGCGTTAATGTTGTTTGCGCGCTAGCGTCTAGCAGGGCAGGACGCCATGCCTACGCCGGCGTGCTCTCTCACGGACTCTTATTGTTCACCCCCTCGTCTCCCGGCACAGGGGCATTTTTGTTTCTGACTTCAGAAAAATTCCCCCCTCCCCCCCCTCCTTGTTCTTGTGTCGAGTTAGAAATGTGAAGCGCTAATTTCCTGCTTGACGTTAGTGAGGATTTACGCGTGAGGAACTACCTTGTGCTGCTGAACCCTGACCTAGAGAATGTTATGTCCTTTGCAGAAGTTATAAAAACAGATGTTTTCCTTGGTGGGAACTTTGCAAAGCCAGACGGTCAACAAGCCGTCTGTGGTTCAAACAAACACAACAGGAAGAAGTGCTGTTTTCATCAGGAGAGCATTCCGTCTTCGCTCTAACGTCGCGCTGACGTTTTCCAGGTGCGGCACGACCCGGCATGTCAGTTCAGTTTAAATACACACGCAACGTGTTTGCTGGTGAAGCTCACGTGTCTAGACTACTACAGATGTTGTGGTGTGCGCAGGGACGAGGCCTGCCTCCGGTCCTGGCAGCCTGCCACCAATCAGACGCAGCTATCTGTGTCTCGTATGCGCCGCGCAAACCCGCGCTGATTTTTCGAGACTCTTCCGTTCTGCTCTCCAACCCCCATGTTCACGTTTATGAGCAGCTCTTCCTGAAAGACTGCCAGAACATGGCTGCACCCTGAGAAGCTTCCGGGGCTTCTCTCTGGTTTCTGAATGGTGTAGAGAGGAAGGTCTGTCTCCCAAAATCATCCACGTGTAAATGTCCAGATTTACCCTTCATTTACACATCCAGCAACGTTACGCTGAATAAATGTACTTAAAGTTTATTAACCAGCATTCTGATCGCTCCTGTTTCTCTATTTATATTCCTGTCTTTTTACATTTCTATTCCTATTTCTAATCCTGTTCCACTGACTTATTCTCTTCCTGTGTATAATTCTACTCTTATTTTATTTCTATTCCACTTGCTCATATTTTTATTTTATTCTTATTCCCATTATCATATTCTGGCAGATTTCGTTCCTCTGTCTTTTATTTCTTTTCTAGTCATTTTCCTAATCTTTTTTTCTCTCTTTTATTGATTTTATCTCATTCGGTCCTATTTCATTCCTATATCTATTCTATTTTTTTTTTATTTCTATTCTGTCCATATTTTAATTCTATTCTTATTCCCACTTATAACACTGTTTTCCATTTTATTTCTGTTAAATTCAGTATTCAGTCCTTCTCTTCTCTGGCCTCAGTCTGTTCCTGTTTATATTTCTGCTCTGTTTTATTCTCTTGAATTCCATTCCCATTTCTGGTCGGATGTATTTTTTATATTTCTATTCCTACTTCTATTCCCATTCTGTTTCCATTCAGATTTATTTCTTAAGCTCTCTTTACAATGGAACATTGTCACAAAGCAGCTTTACAGAATTAAATTCAGTATATAATCATGAAGATTAAATGAGTTTTACCCCTAATGAACAAGCTGGACGGACGGACGGACGGACGGCGACAGTGGAGAGGGAAGGGACCCCATCCTCGTTCTGGTGATAACAGATTAACCGTCTGTAAAAGGAGTCTGTTTCCATTGTGTTCTGTAAATACAGCAGATCAATTCGGTGGATCTGTTGGCAGCAGTACAGGCAGTTAAATGACTCGTAATTAGACTATAATTAGATGATAATTGTCTCATAATGAGAACGTTGACACTGGAAACCTGTCCAACGCCAAATTTATCTACAGTGGTGCATATTACATGTTGTTATTCCACTGTCAACACCACTGGTGGGGTGTTGGTGGACGTTTCAAAGATGATCCAAGATGGCTCCCACTACAGCCATTATAGTCCAGTGTTCAGCTACATTAACATTACACATGACAGGAAGTTCCACTGCATCCTTCACTGCTCCAGTGTAAAGAATACTGTACATGAACCCCCTCCATGTTTCTTCACCCAGCCTCATGATCCCACTGTAATGACTAAACCCTTGTTAGCTTAAAAGCTGTAAACGTTTCCTCAGTGACTGGATGTACACCAGACTCACGATCATTCCTGGCTTCCTGTTTAAAAGGTTGTTCACCTTCACTTTAACGACTGCTCCTAATCCATCAATGTTGCGTTTATATATTGGATAATTCTCTGTTATTACAGTAATGAGTATTACCATGGAGACGTGTTGGCTTACCAGGAAATATGTATGAAATGATACGTTGTTGTATGAATACAGTGTAATCTGTTCCACCTAACCCGTGCCAGGTTATGATTCAGATTTTCTGAAGAAGCTACAACACTGTTCACATGCACGAAGGTGTAGCCCACGCCCGAGGTTTAACCTAAGCACCAGGTTTAACTGAACCGTTTTTAAACAGGAGGCGCCCATCTAGTTCGTATCACTCAGTGCAGGAAGGCGAACAACTCCACCTGGTACTGTTTTAACAAACTGGCTGCCTGGTGTTCGAGGGTTACACTGGTAATATTTTACAGCCACGCTTCCCACAGGCCCCACCTCCTGATGTTGGAAATGTGGAAAGTAAAAGATAATACGGTCTTCTGGAGTGTTGGACAACCAAGCTGGCACTGTTTTTTTGTATTTACAGCTTGAGGTTGTTTGAAATTTTGTGGCTAAAGTAGTACCTTAAAGAAATAAAGAAAAAATTGTCAAACAAAATTGAGAAGCGTAAGCAGACGTAACGTTCAGACTTGGTTACAGTATAAAACCCTTTTCTCACTCTGTTCTGACCGGTTCCATGTTTGCGTTTGTTTTCAGACTTGGTTAGCGTTGGCCAGCGTCCTGTGGGTTCGAGTCTGGAGAGCCTGTGGGACTCGGGTGCGAGCAGCGGTAGCTCCATCAGTGGCCTTCTGCGGGACCTGAGTTTGAGCGAAGCGCCTTCACCCAGCAAGCGCCAATGCCGCTCTCGGTCCTGCTCGGACGAGCTGAGCTGGCGTTCTCCGTGGCGTCCACAGGCCTCGCGTCTTTGGACGGCAGTCGAAAAACGGCGCTGCCACAGTGGGGGTGCCATTTTGCCCTCGTCTTCGTCTTCATCCTCTTCCATCTTCTCCAGCATGCAGCGAAGCTCCAGTTTCAGCTTCCCCGCCCGCTCCAACCTCCCAGAGACGCCGCTTCCTCAGTCCTTCACAGCCATGACTTTCGCCCCGTCCCGCACACTCTACTGTTCTCACGAGAGGATTTGCCTGGCTGAGACCGACACCACCCCAGAAGCTGGCTCTCCAGACTCCACCTCCGAGACGGGAGGACTTCCACGGAGCCAGTCGCAGCCTTGCGTACTCAATGACCAGAAGATTGGGATGAAGCGCCGCCGACCGGACGAACCCCACAAACAGAGGCCTTCGCTTGATTTGGCTAAGATGACCCAGGTGAGCTTGAAGCTTTTAGAGCGTGAAGATTTTACATTCGTGTTGTCAATATCAAGCTCCGCCCACATTGCATTGCAAACTATAGCAGATGGATCAGAAAACCTTTCAAGCAGAAATCAACTTTTGGCACATTTTAGCACGAGTTTGCTGGAAACGTAAAAACGTAAAGTCCAGAACATTGCCGTAAACCGTTCCATGGTTCAGCGATGACGTGCTAGCGAGGTCATGTTTATAGCTACGTTTAGGTTCTCGAGGCAGCTGTATGTTCTTAAACCAGAATCCCAGGCACATCTTCTGACCAGTTTCGAATCCAAACTCGAAGTCTAGAAGTAAACATCGGACCAACGTCATTCTGAACAATACGTTTGCTAAAAAAAATTGACGGCATGAACATTTTTTGTAAAACTGTTAAAGGGAAACTGTCCTGTTTGCACAACTTTGGCTTCATTTTTATCGCATTGTTCTAGCGAGCTTTGTGAGCTTCGTATGTGACTACACACCTCGCACCGCTCCCTGCATCATGCTTTTCTTATTATTATTTGCGGTTCGCTGTCTCTCTGGACAAAGTGCATAACAAATAACAAATATCCAAGTCCTGACGCTTCAGATTGGCGAGTATCTGTGCACATGCCTAAATATAGTGCACTAGTCGTGTTCAGTCAACTTTTACTGTGCAAACTGCAGAGGGTATCATACCGGATATTTTACCCTGTATCACTCTGAGTCACCATCTGCATGCTTTAGATACCGCTCTTCTCGACACACTCGACAGGAGGAAAGTTCTGTTTTAAGTCATGGAACCAAAGCTAAAAACCATGTGCTGTAATACCATGCTGATGTCTGCTCTTGTCGAAATGAATCGGAGCTCACGTTTGTAACCAGGACAACGCCAAAGTCAGTAGCCTGGACTGCTGAGGTCTGGTCAGGGGGTGTTGATTAATTTTCTATAACAGCAGCTCTGAGAGTGGTGCAGCTGCAGATCACAGGTTTATAATTAGTAATGCAGCTGTTATCGTTTCTATAGCAACAGCTTGTTCAATCGTTTGATCCATAAGGAAACATTTATGTCGAATATCATTTATGGAGTGTGGAAGGAGTCTCCAGTGTCGGCGCTTCAGAGGTACACGTGTAATTTGACGTTTTCCGACATCTTCAGGACAGAGGAGAGAGTTTATGCTGCTTCTTCTTGATCATCTTCTTCTTTTTTTTTTTTTTTTGAGGGACGTAGAGTATGCTAAGGAAATGAACCGCTAGTTACGTTTCCAAGCTGATAAGTGCCCCAGCTGTGAAACAACATCAGCATCATTTCCATGTCATTATCGAGAGAATATACAAGAACATGAAATCTGAAATCTTTTGGGCTTATGAATACGTTCACTGAACCGTGTGTGGTTTTAAACCGCCTGTGCATTTCGATCTTTTTTTGCGCTTTGAGTCACTCTGATTAAAACAGAAACCTCTTTTTAAGTCGTGTATGGAGCTCACACCCAAACCTGAAAGGAAGAAGTGAGTATGAAAGGCAGAAGTGCTCGCTGCACGCTTGGGTGCACGCCTTTCACATGGCAAGTGTCTTCTTCCTCTGCCTTTCTTCTTTCTCCCTTCCGTAAACCAGTGATCGATTGATTAAACTCACCTTCACGTTAGGATTTCTTCACCTAGCGTCCCACGTGCACATATGTGCTGGATCAAGTGCTATTTTACAGGTAGGACTAATCACGTAGCAATATATCGCCGGGATCTAGGGTCCTGTCTATTATGGATTGTAGGGTCCTGTCGTTTAGGTATTGTAGGGTCCTGTTGTTTAGGGATTCTAGGGTCCTCTTGTTTAGGGACTGTAGGGTCCTGTCGATTATGGATTGTAGGGTCCTGTTGTTTAGGGATTGTAGGGTCCTGTCGTTTAGGGATTGTAGGGTCCTGTCGTTTAGGGATTGTAGGGTCCTGTCGTTTAGGTTTATTTTGCTGCTCACCATCTTGTCGTTTGTGTATCATCGAATTAGTCTTTTGTTTTGTTTTTGTTTTGTTTAGTTTTTTTGGTGGATTTTGGTGGTACATTGTGGACTTTAAAGTGGTAGTGTAAGATCAGGATATGTATGTTATTGTATTCAAATTCTAAACTGCAGTAATAAAAGTTTTTCTCTTCGAGGTCTGGATAAGCGACCAAATGGCGGCGCTGGTTACATTTTAATGTTATTACTTTTCTATTTTTCAGTCGTAAATAAGACCATTGGAACTGGTTATGTTTTGTATCTGCCGCTTTTAATACATTAAACTGAATTCGTTGTGTTTCTTTGCTCGCGCTGAAAATAAGTTGAGGAAAGTTCGACTTTTCAGGCGCCAGCACAGGCGCCAGCCAATCAGATCGCATCTGTGCACAAATGACAGAGCCGACGAGCAGGTGCTAACCAATCAAATCATGTTAATGCAAATATCCTGAGAGAGACTGGGAGAGAGACGGCGAGAGAGACGGCGAGAGAGACGGCGAGAGAGACGGCGAGAGAGACGGCGAGAGAGACGGCGAGAGAGACGGGGAGAGAGACGGGGAGAGAGACAGAGATGGAGAGAGAGAGAGATGGAGAGAGACGGAGAAAGATACAGTGAGAGAGAGAGAGATGGAGAAAGATACTGAGAGAGAGAGAAAGAGAGACGGAGAGAGACAGATGGAGAGAGAGAGAGAGACAGATGGAGGGAGAGAGAGAGGGAGCACTCAACTGGAAAAAATATACCAAGCTGGTGGATCATCTCCGT
>JAOVVH010000061.1:2549343-2562050 GCA_028566435.1 Scorpiodoras heckelii | reverse complement strand
TATATATATAAACAATACAATATACAGAACCCCACGCCCCTCCTTCTCCCCCCAAAGCACGCAAACTTTTTCCCCTCTTGCGTCATTCGACCCACGTGACTAGCTCCAAGCCCCGGCGCTCTGTGGTGCGCATGCGCAGAAACAAGCGGCGGAAATTTACGCAGACGGGCATCTCTGTGTAGAGCGGATCATTCTTCACCAGGTCTCTTCTAATAAAGGTAAATGTCCTGCGTGTGATTTAATCTCCTCTATGAGTTAATCCTGGTGTTAATCCTCTTTACATGAGATGTGTAATGAGTCTGTACAGTGAGATATTTAAGATATATAACCTATATATGGGTATATATATATATATATATACGGCATGAGCGGCAATTTACAATACAGCCACATCATCATGACTTTAATAATGATATCCTCTGTAATGTATTAAAATAAGCGCGTATGCTCTTTAATAATGATTTATCTCATCAGTTAAAGGCACTAGGGTTTGATCAGCACGGTTAAATCTCCTTCTTTATACTGCACGATGAAGAACTACGAGGTTACTTAGTTATAATGCATGTTCCGGGTGACGTCAACAGCCTATTTGCATATTCATCGATATTTTGCGGATAGTTTGCATATTCAAATATTTTACATGAATTTTACATGAATTTTACAACGCTTTTTTGCTTGAAGACACAAATTCTGTTGTCTTGCTGTTAAAGGAAGATAATTATAGTGCTTGAGAAGCATCGTATTGTTATCCGACATTATTATCATTATTATTCTCACACACCTGCGGTGATTATGACGTCATTATCGTAAAATAATCATATATTTTTAAAAAAATACTGACTGCGATGCGATTGTTAGCGCCGGATTGGATTGATTTAAGATTTCAGTTCTGATCTCCGTGATTTTCACACACACACATACACACACACACACACACACACACACACACACACACACACACACACACGTAAAAGTTGCTAATGTTTCCTCAGAATGGTGCGAAAAACAAAAATTAACCTGAGTTTGTGAGTGAGAGTTCTGCAGTGCCTCTTTGGTGAAAGAGGCTGTGGAAACACCACCGATGTGTGTTCTGCTTTCACAAACCGTTGTCATGTGGACAACCTCTGAGTCCTTCTCATCCTGAGCACACGTACGGACGTGAGCATGTGGCCGTGAGCACGAGGTGACATAAGGACAAGCCGCACGGGCTCAGTGAGACCAGTTTAACATCTGTTTGCACAAATTCATTTCGGCTGCGTGACTCTGGGCACGTGTGCGTTTGTGTGTGTGTGTGTGTGTGTGTGTGTGTGTGCACATTTCTAAGAAGGTGCTGGCTGTTTTCCTAAAACAGCACCTCTCTCTCTCAGAGTAGCGCTCCTTCCACTACGTTATTGTTTCTATAGTAACAGCTGAATGTACACTACCGGTCAAAAGTTTTAGAACACCCCAGTGTTTCCAGTTATTTATTGCAATTCAGGTCCTTCAACGAATTCCAGTGAATAGCTTGAAATGGTACAAAGGTAGGTGCTGAACTGCCAGAGGTAAAAAAAATTAAAGGTATGATTACGCAAAACTGAAAAATAATGTACATTTCAGAATTATACAAAAAGGCCTCTTTCAGGGAACATGCAACGGGTTAACACTTTAATCTAAAGCTGTTCTGCAGCAGTGAAGGTTGATCAAGCCTTGAAAGCTGGTGCTCCTAATTCCTACAGGTGTTCCAACTTTTCCTGATTGCTTACAAGCCTCTAAAAGCATAAAAGCAGTGTTGGGACACACTGTGGTACCGTACCCTCGTGAGCATCAGTTGAACAGTGTTGTACTGCAGAAAGTAGTGTGTTGCTACAAGAATGGCAAGAAAAAGGCAATTAACAATAGAAGAGAGGCGGACCATCATAGCACTTAAAAATGTAAGTCTTTCCTACAGAGAAAGTGCCAAGAAAGTCAAGGTTTCAGTGAGTACAGTTTTCTTCACCATCAAAAGGCACTCAGAAACTGGAGGAAACTCTGACAGGAAGACGTCTGGCCGACCCAAAGCCACAACTCAATCGGAGGACAAGTTTCTGAGAGTTAACAGCTTGCGTGACAGGCGGCTCACAGAACAGCAGCTTCGAGCACAGCTTAGTGGTCGTAGTAAGCAAGTCTTAGTTTCAACTGTGAAGAGAAGACTTCGAGCTGCAAAAATAGCACATCACACAGCGCCATTGTCTACGCAATGGTGTTTGAACGGTGTCTGTACATTAAGCGGTTCGGGCTGAATTCTTTGTGTAAATGTGTGGAAGAATAATAATAAATATAGCCGCAAGCAGCGATTACGGAGTCCTCGCACCTCACGCCAAAGAGCCCTGAAGCAGCCTAATGTCATGCTTTTGACAGAATAAGCAATGGCAGAGCTGTTCAGTACATAGGACCAAATCATGGGTCAACAGAATTTTAACTATAGACTGCCAATTAGGACAACGAGGCCTATAGCTAAAATCAGTGAAATCTTGTCTTTGACTGATACATCGTTTTTATTTGTGTAGTCTCAGGGTTTTATGAAAATCATTTCATCATAACCTTTTAAATCTTTTCTTTTAATTACATATAAAGCCTTCAAAATTCTAGACCAATGTACAAGACAAATTCCCGTAAAAGAACTCAGTCATAATATGTTGATATCATAATAGGAATGAGACGAATAGCTTGAAATAGTATGTCTAGCTGATAAATTTGCATTAATGCCTTTGTATCATTTATAGCGCCCCATAATGATGTGCTTGCAGGAAATTTAACCAGCTAGCCCAGAGTATTATTTTATACGTACAACCCAAGTTTTCGATTTTTTGGTTGAAGCGTTCTTGAGTTATAGAATTTTCAATTAGCATTTTTGCAATCTGTTTATTAGCATGTGGCAGCCATGTTATATAAAAAAGTCTATTTTTTAAAATAATTATTGACTTTGAGGGAATTCAGAATTTTGTAGTATTTTTTTTACATTGATTGGCTGAAAATCCGAGGACTAGTCCGCAAAAGTAGGTTTTGCATGTTTGCCTAATTTACACGATATCTAAGAGGCGTAGCTATGGCATTCTGCTGAACTTTTTTTTTGTCTTAAACCAAACAATGAGGAAAAAAATATATTTTACATGTGAAATCTTTTTGTAGGAAGGCTTTAGCAAAACGCGTTTTTCTTCGCCATAACTCCATCTTTAGGCCGAATTGGGCTGATTTTTTGCGCCTGAGTAGCGGGAGGGTTTAGTATTTCATAGTTTTTGAACTTCATAGTGCTTGGGGGGGGGTCACGTGACCTACAGGGGGCATGGTCATGTGACTGCAGGTGGGCCCCATTTATTTCTTTGGGAAATTGTAATTATTTAAAATAATATTTAATAGAAACTACAAGTCACATCAACTCCAAAAATACATAGCACACCACACAGTGCTATTATCTACGCAACGATGTTTGAACCATGTCTGTACGTTAAGCGGTTTGGGCTGTATTAATCACACAACTGTGTTGAAGAATAATAATAATAATAATAATAATAATAATAATAGGTATGTGGGATAATAATATAGTGCTTTTCAAACACTATAATTATTTTTTACGATAATGTTGTCATAATCACTGCAGGTGTTTGAGTAATAACCGTAACGTTCCGTGTAAGTGTGCCTTGTGTGTAATGTGTAGTGAAATAAAGTGTAATAAGCAGCTTATTACCCACATATCACATGTTTAAACTCCTGTCTAACAGGCTGTTCACACGACAACGAACGAGTTTCTGCAAAAATCGGAACAGTTTTGTTGCGTTTCGGCATTTCGTCCACATGACTGCAACGTTTTCACGGCCTGAAAATGCAAACTTTGGGAAACGGGGTTCAGAGTGCAATCTTTTGAAAATGCAGCCGCCGTGTAGACGGGCGAATACGGAGACTTTTGAAAACGATGGTAACACGGCCCCAACTCGTACACTTGCTATTTACATTTTCAACCCACACTGGAAGAAACAACAACAAAACCAACTATTGAGCTGTGTTTGTATGCAAGTTTGTTGTGTTTGTATATTTGAGCGGCGAAGTTACACTGCCACCTAGTGGCCTGGCATGCGTACAGTACTGTGCGAAAGTCTTAGGCACACTATATGTTTGTGGAAATTTGGTTGTAGACTTTTTAATTGAGTCAGTACAAAAAGATGTTATATTTCAAAACGTTACTTTTCCAACAAAAAATTACACAAAAATGTTCATACATCAGTAACGAAAGCAGCATGTTACACAACAGAACACTTTTCAAGCTAAAAACGTAATGAAGATAAAGCTGCTGGGTTTTACTGCAAATAAAAAGAAGTAAGTGTGACAGTCAAAGTCTCCAGAAGAGCTGTGGCAGATTCTCCACTCAGACACTCAGTAAAACTTAAAAGCTTTTATAATTTCCTTATAAAATTAAACTGCACACATTGTACACACCTGGGAGCACTGTTTAAGGAAAAGACACCAAATATGGACTTCCTTTAGTTTATTACAGTTTAGTGCACTTTATAAAGTGTGTTTTCTTTTATGTAGAAACATCTTCAATTCACATTTAAACAAATGTCTCTAACATAGATGTGTTTGTACAGAAAAATAGGGTGCCAAGACTTTTGCACAGTATTACAGCATTTTCATGAGGATGAGTCTCAGTGTGTCGTCTGTGGACTTTTTTTTTTAACACTGATGCATCAGATGTTTCTCGGTATCTGTCATGGCTCTGAGAATATTTTTCGTGTGTGTGTAACTGTTAGCCGTGTGACAGTGGGTGTGTGATGGGCGCTGGCTTCTCAGCCAATCATGGTCCAGTTTAACATGAAAATCAAGGTCACTCCATGTGTGTGTGTGTGTGTGAGTGTGTTAGCTGTTAGCTGTGTGACAGTGGGTGTGTGATGGGCGCTGGCTTCTCAGCCAATCAGGATCCAGTTTAACATGAAAATCAAGGTCAGTGTGTGTGTGTGTGTGTGTGTGTGTGTGTGTGTGTGTGTGTGTGTGTTATCTCCTAAGTCTACAGATGATCTACGTTCTGACGTTGATTTCAATTGATGTAAATGATCCACAGCTGGACTTTTAGATTGCTTAAAAAATTTTGTGTAGAAAATAATTACTTGTGGATATTTTTCACTCAAAATTATTTGTATGTATTTCCAGCATTATGAGCCGGGAAGGTTATGAATGAATGAATGAATTAATTGATTGATTATGCAAATAAGCCTAATATGCATGCAGATAAGGAGCCTGATTTCTTTCTTCCTGTCTGTGTTTTCTTTAAATTTTTAATTTCTTTAAAATTTATTTCCGTAATACTGTATGTGCTTTAATTCTGAGAGATTTACAGGAAGCTTAAAGGGACAATTCGGATCACGTCTTTGTGTTCGTACTGGCACGTCCTTTACGCTGTAATTTGATCTTACGTTGGACACGTCTGACCTCGGTGCATATTTAAACTCTGCTGTTAATCTTTCAGTGACATGCAATATGTGTACGTGCGTGTGTGTGCATGCGTGTGTGTGTGTGTGTGTGTGTGTGTGTGTGTGTGTGTGCGTGTGTGTGTGTGTGAGTTTGGCCGAATGCACTAACCAGTCCAGGGGATTAGTGAGCAGTGGGCTGAGTGTACGCTCAGTAAAGCCCTTTATTGTCATGGCTGTGACGCAGAGCTGCTGATGGTGCTGAAACATTATCCACTGATTTATAAGCACTTTTTGTAAATTAGCAGGAACCCCTACAAATTCCTCAGCCCTGTTGTCCTCCATCAGGGTCTTACAGGTTTAACTCCCACAGCACGTGTATACGTGTATATATATATATATATGGAGTGTAAGTTCCTGGTATTCAGAGTCGTGTTACACACACCTGCTTCAGTGGATATTACGAGCAGCACGTTGAGATTATTAATAATCACCTGCCTGACAGGGTTTTACTTTTCCACCAGACCATCGGCTTTAAATATAAACACTCATCTTTTAAACTGAAAAAAAATTAAATAAAGAGGAACGAAGACGGGAAATCAATTGCTATCCGATCTAACCTGATGCAGCGGAAAAACAATTTAAGAAGAAATGGGAAAAAAAAACAACTAAAATGATGGTACGTGATTAAGATAGTGAATGTTGAATATCTGAGTCTAGTATTTTGCCAATTATCACTGAATGAATAGTCGTAGTTATTTTGTGTACACTGAAGTACCAGAAAAATTGGTATGGACTGGTATGCAGAGTCCATAGCAACGCCACCTGTGCACGTCATTGGTTGCATCCGTCAGTGTGTGTATATAAAGTGTCAGACATCTAAGGAAGCTTCTTCTTCGAAGCCGGGACTTGTTGCATTGTGGGCGGAGCTACGAATAGTGCACAATTCTGATTGGTCAAACACAATCATCTGTTCAAGCAGAATCATCCTGTTGAAAGTGCTTTTGCCATTTTTTTTTTCATTTCACATATCAGATCTTGTTTATTTTCCGGCTGATTTACACCCTCATGATTGTTGTGTTTGTTGTGTTAAATGTAGAAATTCTCTGTAGGTTTGGTCGAGAAATAAAGTATTGGCACCCGGACTGTCTGTTAAAGCAAATTAATATTGAAATCATGTCTGTTGAATATTATGAGTGACTTATGACCTGACGAGAAACTCCTCCTAATTTCACAGGATGGATTGAAGGATGGGGAAAATGTTTATTTTATAAAACATTTAAAGTCTTAATGAAGTTAAAAATGTATATTTTTGCTCGTTTGATAGAAGGTGTGCTATGATGAGATTTGGTTTGTCCATGTTTAACCCGTGCTCTCTCTCTCTCTCTCTCTCTCTCGCTCTGTACACAGGTATTACAATGAAGTGCATGCTGACTCACCTGAGCCGCTGGGCCACGCCCACACTGAGCCGCGCCTCTCACTCTGGCATGCGCTCGTCCTCCACCGCGGCGTTTTACGCTAAACACGACGAGAGCCCGCTCTCATCCGAGGAGGTTTTCTCTCGAGAGGAGCGATACGGAGCTCACAACTACCACCCGCTACCTGTCGCCCTGCACCGAGGACAGGGTGAGACACGCCCACTCTTTAGTAACATTACAGTTTTTCTCTCAATTGCTAAAACACAATTTCTGCTCCGTTTTCTTAAAACGTTAAACACAAAACCTCATCTCCAAGCAGTATTTACAAAACCTCTGACTCCTCTTCACTGCAGAATGAAGGTTTCGCCTCAGAACAGATTTACCAGGGCTCAAAACCAAACACTGCTCTCAAAGCCGTCAAAATGATATACACCATCAAGCGGTCAGTAAAGAATATACCGAAAAATGTTATATTACTTTCCATCTCCAAGAGGAGAAAAATTCCTCAGTCGGATTCAGGAAACTGAGTATGGAGGCAGGTACAAGTTCATAAACTGCCCTTTGATGTTAAACCGTTCCCTTACCCGAGCAGCTCTGTGGAAACTGACATTGTCGCACACTATCACGTAGGTGGGAATGGGATTCTCATTGACCCTGCTGCTCTTGAACCTGCGGCTCAAATATAATATCTCTTAGATAGACAAGAAATCTTAGAAGGTGCTGGGTGTTATATGGCCCGAATGTAACATGGTGATCTAGAACACCACGGTTCCTGATAGCAGTACAGATTGTGACATTGCCACCTCGATGACCAGAGACGTCAGCAATGGCCCGCTGTCCAATCATGTTTCGACACGTGGGGTCTGTCCAAGGATTCCAAGTCAAATATTGTGTGTGTAGAAATACAATATACTGTATGTAGAGTTTTGTAAGTCGTACAGAGACAGTGCTGTACTGTAGAGTACAATTAGGTCTATTGTATTCACTTCTGATTCACATACACTGTATGTACTGAAGAGTAATGTCATTCACATAGTATGTCTCAGTACTGTAGACAATCTGGATTATAGTAAATGTGTCTGATTATACACTTATTTGCACATACTGAGCTATCAGTTCTTTCACCCTTGGTGAGTTGCACTCAAAAGGTACTCTGTGTACACATTTGGAGGACACGGTCAGTTGTGGAAATGCTCACACTGTCGAATCCCTGGTAGTGTGTGTTGTCTTGTGTCACTCGTTCCTGGAATTCTCTGAGTTGTATCCAGTGGCGGTTCTAGACCATTTCAACTGGGGGGCAAATCTGGGGCCAGTGGTTTTCTTAGAGGGGTTGATTATTTTCTAGTTTATGGTGCTTTGCAGGCATTAAGAAGCAAAATATGTGCTTTTCAAGCACTATAATTACAAAAATACAGTAATATACTGTACCTGTTCTTTTCTCCGAATGCCCTTACTATGGTGGACACAGAACATCGGCTCAGACTGGGTTAGACTCTAAGTCCTGCTTCCCTCATCGTCAGTCTATGGACAAGAACATGGCCTATGATTGTTGCTCGAATTTCATCGGATATTTCCACTCTTCGTCCTCCTCTTCCTCTTTCTTGCCCTCCTCCTCTTCCTCCTCGTCCCCCAGCTCGCATATGTACTCGTCCTTGTCCTCTCACGTAGTTTCTTCTATCCATTCTCAGACTTTCCCATTCCCACCTTCAACAACCTGTTTGCTCTGTGAACTGGTTTATACTGGTCGTGTCACATCATTTGAATCAAGTGAAATCAGGTTTTGTTGTTTGGGTTGTGTTTAATCGATAACGTGTGTGATTTATTTGTATTTAATTGTTGCCACTTGTGTTTATCAGTATGGATGACGTGCATTAGATTGCTGAAGAGAACTTTGTTCTATGAAATGTGCGTTAAAACCACGATTAATGCGCAATTTAAAACAATTAATCGACTGAAAGCACTAGTGATAACGTTTCTATGGCAACAGCACATTCCCAGGGCCTGGTACTGTAACTGGTAGTTTGTACAAGTCAGTGTTACACTGATGGAAGGAGTCTCCAGTGTGAGTGAGAGCTTTGTGATAGTCCGAGGTGAAGCTGTAACGTTCTGACGTCTTCAGGACGTTTTCGCTGAGTACTGATATCACACAGCGCCTCTCTGTACTTTTTCAGGAGTTCACGTGTGGGACGTCGAGGGTCGTCGGTATTTTGACTTCCTGAGTGCGTACAGTGCCGTAAATCAGGGTCACTGCCATCCGAAAATCGTAGCGGCTCTGACTGGACAGGCCTCCAGACTCACGCTGACCTCCAGAGCCTTCTACAACGACGTGCTGGGAGAATACGAGGAGTACATCACCTCTCTGTTCGGCTACGACAAAGTCCTGCCCATGAACACAGGTCTTACACACACACACACACACACACACACACACACACACACACACACACACACACACACACACACACACAGTCAACACACACACACACACACACACACACACACACACAGTAAACAGACTTTAATCCTGTTCAGCAGGCACACACCCGCCTGTCTACCTCACATAACTCTCCTAACCTTCAGTCAGATCTGTGTGTGTGTGTGTGTGTGTGTGATGGAGGTTTAGAACAAGAACACATCCATCACCAGATTACCTGATGATTAAGGTGTTGTGTAACGCCGGAGCTAATCCTCCTGTTTTTCCCATGAAGGTGTTGAAGGCGGAGAGACGGCGTGTAAATTGGCACGCAAATGGGCTTACAGTGTTAAAGGCGTTCCTCAGTACCAGGCCAAGATCATCTTCGCACGTGAGTCGATATCGCCGTGTTACGTTTTGATCAGCCAGGATCTGATCATGACTTTATTAATGAAACACTACAGTTATTCATACACACACACACACACACACACACACACACACACACACACATATATATATATATACAGAGAGATAGAGAGATAGAGATAGATAGATAGAAGAATAAAATAAATGTATACATTTAAAAAAAAATGTTTATATATTAAATTCCTGTTGTGAAACCAGAAGATAAAATAATTGTAAAACAAATGTATAAATAATATATTAAATAACTAAAATAAAAAATTCTTTAATGTATTCACAAACCCACAATAAATATATAAACAAAATGTTAATATAGTTAATTCCTGTTGTGAAACCAGAAGATAAAATAAATGTATAAATAATATATTAAATAAATAAAATAAATAAATAAATCTGTAATGTATTCACAAGCCAATAAAAAATTAAAAAATAAAAATAAAAAAATAAATAAAATGCTGATACAGTAAATTCCTGTTGTGAAGCCAGGAGATAAAATGAATGAGATTTTTTTTTTGGGGAATAATATATTTAAAAAAATAAAAATTAAAAATCTGTAATATATTCACAAACCCACAATAAATAAATAAACAACCAATCAAATAAATATGTTAATAAAATAAATTCCTGTAAATAAAAATAAAAAAATTAAAAAATAAATTGGTTGGTTAATTAGCTAATTAATTAAAATAAAATAAAATAAAATAAGTAAATATATAATTTCCCAAATGATAAATATGAACCCAAAAGTAAAAGAAAAGGAACAAAAGGAACTCGGTTATTAATTATTAAATAAATGTAATAATTTAAATGAGTGTGTTATTAAAATAATTAATTTAAAAAGCATTAATATTATTTATTTTGTTTATTACAATAATATAATCTTATAGTGTCGTATATTCATCTATCATTAAAAACTTTTCATTTTGGAGATTTTAATACTAGTCCACTATTGAGGATTAAATTATCAGTGGTGTGTTGGAGTAGTGCTAAGTGTGTGTGTGTGTGTGTGTGTGTGTGTGAGAGAGAGAGAGAGAGTTCTGTGTCTCAGGATGCTGTGGAAGATTCTGAATGTTTAACTTCCTGTATTAATCCATGTTTTTCCTCTCTAGAGGGGAATTTCTGGGGTCGTACCATGGCGGCTATTTCCAGCTCCACTGACCCCAGCAGCTACGAGGGGTTTGGACCATTCATGCCAGGGTTCGAGCTCGTTCCCTACAACGACATCCCAGCTCTCGAGGTAACCCATGACTTGCATTTCTTCTAGAATCTAGGGGGGAAAAAACTCCTGGCATCAGGGTTCCATCCGTGGAATTCATCTACGTGGATGTCATCACATTTCTCCTCCATTGTCTGGAGTCCTGGAGTGGTGCCACGTGCTCATGGGGTCTGTGATCATACACTTTCCACCGCCATGCTGAAAAGAATTCCTCTATTGGATTTAGAAATGGGGAATATGGTAGAAGGTACAGTGGCGACCAAGTCATGGACTGGAGCAGCTTGGTGGAAATGTACATTATCCCAAATGACAGTGTATAGGTGGGCTGCACTGGTTTCTCTTCATGCGGTAGCAAACAGGTTGAGTTATAGCGACCAAGTTGTGCCCAGGTCTGCTCAGGGACATTGACAATGCCACAGTTGCCAGTGATGTTCCTCCCCTGCCTCCTGGTCAACCCTGCCTCATCAGTGAAGATATTCACAGGGAACAGCACTGGCATCAAGTTCAACCCTGCCTCAAGTAACATTGGAATTCAATGCTGGGGCCTCAACAAACAATTTTCTGGTACTTCAGCGTATATAGTATACACACATTACAGGAGACACGTTACACAGGATGAGTTAAAAGACTCAGGACAAACTTTTATTTCAGAAACAAAAAGGCAAAATGACATATCTGAATCCCCCAGCAAGTAATGGGTGAGCGGAAATATCTTTTAGGCTATGTCCGGAACATGGCCGCCATCTTGAAAGCCGCCATATTGGATCAAGAGCAAGTTTTTCTAATGGGAAGGTGGTCATGTAGCATATCAAAGAGGACCAGAATTGTCTCAGAAATCGGTTGTGGCAATCAGATTTGTAATATCTCTTGTGGTTCAAAACTTATCAACACACAAAGTGTGCAACAACAACTGAGAACGTTGCCTGTGATGCACAGCTATTTGACGTGTTCACTGTTCTGTCCCTGGTGATGAACAATTGGATCCTGCGCCTTCAGCTCTGTGTTTCCCTCACTCTTCTTTTTCCACTGTGTTCTTGCTGTCATTTAGAATGATATCTGATCAAGAACAAATGGAACTGTGCTTCAGTTTAGCAGTTTGGAGGCATGAGCTTCAAGTTTTCAGAATCATGTACATAGTTTTATTTTTGTGTGTATAATAGATCTTAGTGTTTCTGCTTCAGAGTCCAGGTCAGAGGATAACGGGGAATAAATCTGGTGTGTGTGTGTGTGTGTGTGTGTGTGTGTGTGTAGAAAGCTCTTCAGGATCCTAACGTTGCTGCGTTCATGGTGGAGCCCATTCAAGGCGAAGCAGGTGTCGTGGTACCTGATGCAGGATACCTGACCAAAGTGCGCGAGCTCTGCACCAAACACAACGTGAGTAACACACACACACACACACACACACACACACACACACACACACGTTAAATCTCAATCACTGACTCTTTAACTCTTATAAATATCTGGTATTTCTATCCTTTTGGGGACGTCTGGTCTATACAGAACGCCCATGATCATCAAATCATCCTCACACACACCGTCTTACAGGAAGATTTTTAAAATTGAAAAAGAAATTAAATCGAACACCTTTGTGTGTATTTGTATAATATATAGAAAATAAAGTCAAATATAAATCAGCAGAGTAGCTGTAGTGTATTACAGGAGTGAACTCACAAAGTACTAAATACAAGTGGATAAAAGCTATTGGTAATAAATTAGTTATATAGACTCTGTGTGTGTGTGTGTGTGTGTGTGTGTGTGTGTGTGTGTGTGTGTTAAAGGTTCTGTTTATTGCGGCTGAGGTAAAGACGGGTTTG
>JAOVVH010000061.1:2282091-2293701 GCA_028566435.1 Scorpiodoras heckelii | reverse complement strand
TCATGAACTTTGGGTCATGACCGAAAGAACAAGATCCCGGATACAAGCGGCCGAAATGAGTTTCCTCTGCAGGGTGGAAGGGCGCTCCCTTAGAGATAGCGTGAGGAGCGCTGTCACCCGGGAGGAGCTCGGAGTAGAGCCACTGCTCCTCCGCATCGAGAGGAGCCAGCTGAGGTGGCTCGGGCATCTGTATCGGATGCCCCCTGGGTGCCTCCCTTGGGAGGTGTTCTGGGCATGTCCCACTGCGAGGAGGCCCCGAGGAAGACCCAGGACACGCTGGAGAGACTATGTCACTTGGCTGACCAGGGAACGTCTTGGAATCCCCCCGGAAGAACTGGAGGAAGTGTCTGGGGAGAGGGAAGTCTGGGTGTCCCTGCTTAGAATGCTGCCCCTGCGACCTGGTCCCAGATGAGCAGAAGAAAATGGATGGATGAATGGATGGATGGATAAATTACAGCATGCTACCAAAGCTAACTGACTGAACTCTGATCTCCATAAATATTGGAACATCATTCAGCCATGTTTATTAATTTTATGAACAAAAACATATGAATTAAGACATTAGTTCAGACTGGCTGTTTGATTTTGGTGATGGAAGAAATGTCAGATACCGTATGAGGTCATTGATTGATTATTTAGTTCATTGTTTTGGAAAATCTATTTAGTTTGTTAACATTGCAAACGATGTATTACTGCTGATGTTTTGGGAACATTGTGCAGTGGAACATTAATGTTAATGTGTCTTTCATTTTTCTTGCTGTCTGAAAAGATCTTTAGCATTCTTACTCCATTCAAATTCATCGTCACTCAAAAAAACACACACACATACAGTACATGCTGTACATATAAACATACCGGCTCCTCTTCCCAGTTGAAGACATTTTTCCTGAAATGCTCAGCCACGAGTTTGAGTTCGTATATACGAGTCACCTCACGTTTTTCAGTCAGAGCTTGTGAAGTGTTTGTGCACTCTGAGATCTTCTGCAGTGCTTCATCCACTGTCTTCCTCTTCTAGAAATGTGATTGTAATATAGAAACTTAATCAACAAAGCCATCAAAGGCCCTGTTTCCAAAATACAAATGTCTTTTTATGGTACATAACAATATATCATTCATCAAAAAAATTACAACATTTTTGACATAATGGTTAATTTCACTGCTGAAATAATAATCTAGCATGTATCTAACATGTGGGGGTGGAGTTTAGGACATAATGAGTGGGGTTTGGATGTGACCCAGAGGAGTAATGGTTGATGTGGCACACCTGATTCTTGTTTCCCCCCAATAATAATCACTGCTGAATTTATTAAATTCTGCTGTTACACTGACTATTGCTGTTCATATTCATTTACAAAATTTGCTGTTCAAGAAGTAATTTAAACTTAAAAAGCCTGCCTTTCTACAACATGAATTTTAACTAGAAACAGATTAAAAGTGTGGTGTGTAAATAGATCTGTAATCATTGGCAGATCCTGGCATATAAGAGGAATAAAACACTTGGGGATGTGCTGTTATAGGAAAATAATCAACTATATTTTGTAGTGGTGACATTAACTCTGCTTCATAATACCACCTCTTCACTCAGTGTTTTACTATAACAGCTACATACAGTGATTATTATTCATATAATAAAGGGTTATGTTGATGAATAAGACTCAGGATACGGATGCAGTCAGGGTGATTATTGAGCAATAGACTGTAAATAATGGAGTAGAGAAGTGCTTTACTCACTCTTTTAAGATCATCATATTGTGTTTGCAGGGTCTGTCTTTTTTCTGGGTCCTGTTCATTTTTAATCCTGTTTTCTTTGATAATCAGTGGAACTTCTGTAATGTCTACCACATCAGACACCTGAATGTTCAGGGTCTGGGACGTGTAGGCCTCGCTGACAAAGACAGGGGATTCTCCAAGAAATTCACTCAACATTAACTTCAGCATGCTCTAAATAATGTTGAGTAAGAAAGAATAAATATGAAATTACTCTCTAGTCATTCTAAATATTCAAACTCTTATATTGCTTTATAATTATTTAATTATTTGATCTACTAAAAAAAAAACTTTAAGGAACTTGTATTTTTGTTCCTTTGTTTGTATTGATTCATTCACATAATGCTTCACTTTACTGCAAAATTGAGATGTAATAATGATAGGAAGAAACATTTTAAATATTAAATGTATTTTTGTTGTATATACCTTGTCCCCATAGTTACATGGTGTCTCAGTCAGTCCTGCCTTCCTCGCATCCTTACTCACATTTTTCTCCAGGTAGGAAAACTGCTCCCCAAATGAAGTTGTGGTAAGTTTTACCTTCAGAATAAAGTGAAGAAGAACAGAATAAAATGAATGGTGTCGATTTCAAGTATTTTACAAGAACATAATCAAACAACACTTTGTGGAGTAGAAATACTTTATTAAAGTATTAATTCCTCTAAATAACACTATAAACACTAACTGTTTCCATGTGCTGTAGCCAGTTAAAGGTGAAGAGATCAGAAAGAACGGTATTTCTTTTCTTGTCGAAGAAACAAGCGTAGGTATATTCATCAGGCTTGCACGAAGAGACTGCATAGACTGAAACAAAAGATTAACACATCAGACAAGCATACCAACATGTGTCAGAACTAATAGTTAATAGATATTGTACTAACCGTTGCTGTCAGACAGCTGATCCAGCATTGATCCAGAACAGCACGCTTCCAAATATATGACCATCTGCAAACATTGACCAAGTTGTACAAAAGATCAGGAAACATACACAAAAAAACAAATGTAAACACATATACAAACATATATATGGAGGCCTTATGAAGATCTTTGAATGGGTGGCAGCTGCATGCGGTTGGGTGGAGATGGAATGGGCAATGCGACTCCTACCCCTGCTTTCAGGGGAAGCCTAGTTCACCATTCAGCAGCTGCTGATGCCGATGCAGTTGGAATACTCCAGCATAAAGAGGGAAGTCTTGCAGTGTGTCAGCAGCCAGACACCAGAAGGAGCACCACCAATGCTTCCAGTCACTACAGCTCGCTGCGGCAACCGCCTCTTCACTTCAACGACTCCTGTTGTCAGTGGCTGATGGCAGAGGATCTTGATATGGAGCAGCTTGCTGAGATCATGGTTCTGGAGCAGTTCTCTGACTCTCTCTCTTGCTCTCCCACCCCCTTTGCTCTTCATTCTCCTCCCCAGTTTCAGCAAGGCTGTCGATATCAGCACCATGAGAGTACCTAACTGAGGGCAGTGAGGACCCTGCCCAAAGATTCACCTTGGGGATTTCTCCTTGCAGAAGACATTTGACAAGACTCTCAGGCATGCCTTTCAACCAAGTAAGAGTAACTGATTGTCAATGAGTTCCTCTGAATGTTATGCAAATTTTTTGCTTTAATGTTACGCCTATTTTTCCATAATTATAGATTATATCGAATGGCACAGGACCCTCAAAGTGAAGAAGAGCCTACCCAGTTGGTGGCCCCAAACAACTGCCAGGAAATGACAGTTTGTACTCTCAATGCAGTCTTGAAGCATCAGATCAGTTTCTTCATTCCACACTTTTTTACTTACTGGGGGAGCTTGCTTGAGGAGTTATGTGTGTGCTGGATAGAGGAACATGGAGATGTGGTCGGATTGTCCAAAGTGCGGTCGGGGCATGGCCTTGTAGGTGCCCCTCACATTTCACATATACTTGGTCAAGTACGTTACTGTCCCTATTTGGTAAACGCATGTGCTGGTGGTACTTGTAAAGGACATTCTATAGGTTGCAGTGGTTAAAATCACCAGCTACAATGAACACAGCCTCTTGGTGTGCATTTTCTTGTTTACTGATGATGTCGTGTACTCCATTACGCTGGATTCCCTCTGTAAACAAAAGGGTCTGCACTTTACCATCAATAGTTCCAAATAAGTTGAACAGTGTTTTTCAAAAACCTGTATGTCTGAACACCTCTTTTTGTTTATGTAGATGGACATTACACCACCTGTGCTCTTCCCTGAAGCTGAAGTGCAGTCCCCATGGTGGATGGAGCATGTTTGGAGCTGAATTGCTGAGTCTGGCATGCTGTCTGAGAGCCAGGTTTCCATGAGAATAAAAAACAACATTCTCTGACCTCACGCTGGGTTGCTATCCTAGCTTTCAGCTCATCAAGCTTGTTTTTGAGAGAGGGAACATTAGCAAGCAGCAGGCTGGGAAGCGGTGGTCACATAGCCCTATTCTTTAGCCAAGCATGTAGCCCACATCTCTTGCCATGCTTATACCCTGGCAACTCTGTACGCCAGCTGCGCCCCTCACCGAAGGCCGGGACTTCCCTGTAGGCGTCAGTTGAATTCGGACATAGAAGACTTTCTGAGATGGAAAGGCTAAGTGTAAATTCACAGTAAACTTTACCAATATACAATAGGAGAGCCTCTCTACTGTATCTTATAGTTGCATAGCTGTACTGAATATTTAATATAAATACTATAGTTAAAATAAGTAAATAGTTTTTCTGTAGGGAGGACAATGGAAAGACGTCGGCCACAGTGTGTGCGTTCTTGGTGTATTAAGAGGTCCACTTTAAAAGAAGTTGCATGGACCTTGTTGGACCATTAGAATGGACTACATGAAGGCAGTCATAGTGGACTATGCATGTGATACACAGAAGCAGTGCCTTTCCACTATATCTCAGCTCACAGTGATGTGGGGGCACTTTTCAGGCTTGTCTTTTGAGTTGGGATCCCAAAAGAGATAATGACTGACCAGGGCACTACTGTTATGTCAAGAATACTCACAAACTTGAAATATTATTAGGGATTAAATGGATTTTCAAACAGCTCAAGCCCCTGTTATTTACAGTACACCTGGTCATGCAAGCCTCCACATGGTTTTTCCCCATTTGAATTATTGTATGTACACAAGTTTGTGGCATCCTAGATGTCATCATATATGTCATCCTAGACATCAAAATTGGGTCTGTACCTTCTAACAGTAAAAATACATTTCAAGTATACCACCTCAACCTTCTAAAAACATGGAGAGAATTCCCATGGCTCTGGTGATTCCTGAGAGAGGGGAGCTGGGACTGGATGTAAGTAAAATGGTGGCTCAGTTCACTCCAGTCCCATGTGGAGACCATCTCCATCTGTTCCAGAAAACACAGGTTGCCTAGTTGCAAAAATAGATGTCCAACATGTTTTCATCACATGGATCACTTAAGTTCAAGGTGGTGCTCAAACCAGGGGTGCAGAATTGTCCCAGTAGGGGTAAAATTGTAACCAAAGGGGGAGCTTTCTGGTTCCCAGTTACATGACAATTATTAACTTCAAGAGAGAAAAAGAGAGGCACTTGAGAGAATTAGTGTTTATAACTACTATAATGTAACTAGTCTTAATACTAATAATCTTAATGCTCAGCTAAGTAAGGTGGAGCTAAGCCATGTAGGTCTTTTTGTATTAGTATAAAGTCTTTAAACAGGATCTGCAGGGAGACAGGGAGACAGGTGAAACTGATAGTGACCTGGGGTGATATGACATTTTAAAAATCTTTTTAAGAATTCTGGGTGCAACTGTATTTGGAGATTTGAATGTACTGAATTTTTGTCAGGAATGCCAATATATAGAGAGTTACAATAGTAAAGAGGCCGGAGGATATAAAGACATGGACCATAATTTCTGCATCTGTCCTCTTAAGCATGTGGTGAAGATATGCAATGTTTTTATTGTCTCAATAAAATGTCAATGTCAATGTCAAATTATTGAAAATAATATCTTTGATATCTGTGATCAGCTCTATTTTAAATGCAAGAGAGTGCTAGAAAATCAAAGACAGGACACAAGCACAAGAATGAATAAACAAGGACACTTAACATCTAAACCTGACCATTTCCTCTCCTGACCACCAGAGCGGTTCCTCCCCAAAATTCACAATTTATTCTGTCTTTATTCCACTCATTTCTTGTTTACACACTGTAAAAGACACATGAGCTATTCAGTTATAAAGAAGATCTTACAGTTTGCCAGTTATTTTTTATTAGGTCTAAGTTGTGTTATGTCCTGTTTTTTTGTGTCTGACCTTGTCTTTGTCTAACCTCTGATTTTGATGAGATTTCTGATATTTGATATTTTGTCCTTGCCTTTTGACCATGTTCTGAAATTGTTATTCTATCAGAGTGTTTATCTGATTTGCCTTTTCATAAACCTTTTAGATATAGATCTCAGTCTTCCTCTGTGAGCCCTGTGTTACAGAGATGTGCTGAAATGTAAATTAGAAGTTTAATTACATACCTTTGAAAACTTGTGATTTTTTGACATCGCCTTCACCGTGTTAATGAGATCATGTGCATAAAGCTGTAACAAGGAAAAAAGCTCTTTATGTTCATGGACTCAGACTGAAAATGAGTTGTTTACTGATATTCAAATCCAAACATTGATGTAATGGTGATTCTACTGTATAATACTGCAAAACATTCAACTATATGGTCCAAGTGGAGGAGAAAATTTACTAAACTTACGGTGGAATGAGGGAAACAAAAGATTCCTTTATTTCCGTGGTCTGATAAGTAGACGAAGATAGAATCATTTTCACAACTGAAAAAAAATATATTATTACTAGCTATTATTTATCAATTAGCTCTTGTTGTAGTTCCCACTTACAGTTGCAGTTCCCACATTTTGACCACTTGGGACATTAATAACTCTCCTAATCTTAAGCTACGCGGAGCAGTATGCAAGTTAGTATGTAGCAAGTATGTAGTAAAAGATCATCTGAATTAGATGGAGAATAAATTGGAGAATAAAGCTAATAGATATTGATTATACCTTTGTATGACTTTTTTTGTTCCTGTTTTCTTGACAGCAGATGAATCTCCACGCAGCACAGCCAGAAAGTTTTCAGCTGATACCTCCTGATAAAGGACAATTAAAAAGAAAAAACAATTCCACAGAAGAAAAAAATACATATCCTAACCAGAATACTGATTGATTTTGTCACATCCATTACCACACGGGGGGCGACAAAACACACAGTCTCAGACTACAGCTAGGAACTACAACTCCCCGAGAACAAGAGCTAACGAGCATCACCCGCTACTCATAGATGCTCATCAGCCTTGGAGCCGTGCTGGGTATAAAGAGAGCTCACATTCTCTCCCCGGTGCAGAGCAACTTCATTTCTGTGCTGAAGACGTCTTGCATCTGCCCGAAGCTATTTTGCAACTTAAGTATTCGTTTTTGCCCTTAGTCTTTCCAGACCTGTTTGCTAAGTTAGTTTGCTTTTGTTCCTGCCTCTCAGTTTGTTTTTTCTCTGGTTGTTTTTTGCAGTTCCCAAGCCAGAGCATGGTTCCCCCGTCCATTTCTTCCCTGTATTTCCTGTGTGTCTATCTACCTGTTTCCTTTGTTACTTTGCCTTTTTCACATGTTCTGTGATTGTGGTTTTGTTTTTGGACTTAAACACTATTCTAACGTTACTTTATGTTTACTGCACTTGACTCCGTCTCTAGTGTGGGATTATTACAGATTTATTTATTATAAAACACATTACCTTTCCAGTGTAGTCCTTTGGAACCCCGGGGTAAACATTTGGGCCATTCGGTACATTGATTATGTTTCCAGGAATGGGATTTCTGCCCACAAATATAAGGTAGACATGTAAAATAATAATCTTTTATTAATAATTATTCATCATCTAATTATATTATACCCAAAACACAGTATTTATGAATATAGATTTAAGGATAAATGACTTACAATAATTACACATTATATAGGCTAGGTTGTAGTATTTATTTAAAGCCCCAAACTGCAGAATCAGTAAAATTATGTAACATCACTGTGCGTGTTATGTGCATGTTAAGACTGTAAAATACTCTAACATCATTGCGCAGTACAAGACTGTAATGTGTGTTTCATTATGAGATTTTATGTGATCCCACTCTGAAATTATTCTATATTATATGATAATTAACTTTATGCTATGTTATGCATTATGTTTTTTATTATTATTTAAATCTAGCATTTTTGCATCATTCACACTAAGGCTAGTTATCATTCCTACAACTTATATTTTCAAAAGCTCTTCTTGAGAACCGAAACAGATGACCTAGAACAATTTCTTTGTAATTTGTTTTGATGCAGGAAGTATAAATGTATTCTGGATCATTACAATGAAAGAAAAAATTATATATATTTCTGATTAGTTTATTCTGAAAGATTTTGTACTGGCCCATTTCTACTACAAAGCTCTATACTCACTGTTGATTATAAGCGATATCATCATACATCATCACTACAATCTGCTCATCTGGAACACCATTATGGTGTACAATCTGGTAAGCGTGGCACACGTTGGCCTGTAACAGAAATGGACATTTAAAAAATTATTTAACTAAACATATAAATAAATTTTAAAAAATGTATCAAATAACATATATGTGTTACTTG
Source organism: Scorpiodoras heckelii (assembly GCA_028566435.1). Lineage (NCBI taxonomy): Eukaryota > Metazoa > Chordata > Actinopteri > Siluriformes > Doradidae > Scorpiodoras > Scorpiodoras heckelii. Next base: position 2,285,297 of record JAOVVH010000061.1, on the reverse strand, counting down.
TGTACAGCATCTAATGCTAAATTTAAGCCACTGCACTGAATCTTCACACCTGGACATCATAGTCTTCCCAACCTTTAGAACCTGCTGCCAGGAGAACCCACTGTTTACCCTTATTGGCCATGTCGATGTTCCTACAAAGCAGAAAGCTGAAGATCAGGTGTCACTGGGCAAACTAGAGTATTCAAAAAAAGCCAAACATTATACATTTTATTTTAATATCAAGTATCATAGCAGAGTTTCTGTGCATGTTTTTCTCATGTCTGTGTAGTTTTTCCTCCAGTTTCCTACCACCTCCTAAAACATGGATTGGTTTAGCTCAGTGATGCAAGAGCCTTGCTGAAAGGTCTAACAATTGCACCCCAATTGGCCCAAGTCCTTAACTTCAATCCAAAAAAAACTGTCATTTCATTTTTTATTTCATTTATTTCATTGTAAATTATTACATATATACATGACATTATAATGATATAAAAATAAGTTGTTCATTACTGAAATTTTTAGAAACAAATGTTACCTTTGCTTAGCCACATATGCTGACGTGATGTTATGTTTGACATAACATGAGCTAGCAACGTTAATGTTAGCTAAACAGTAAACACCTTGACTTGAAATTCTGTAGTGTAGCTGTAAATCACATGTTTATATCAGTATTTATCATTAATAAGCATAACGAAATGAGCAATTGTTATGTAAGGAGATGTTTATTTATGACTCATTTATGGAAGGAGTCTCCAGTGTCAGTGCTGTTTAACAGTCAGAGGTAAAGCTGTAACTTTAAGCCTTCTGACATGTTCTGGACCAAGGCGTTTAAGCTTCTTTCTGATTTCTTGGTAATATGGCAAGTCGCATTTTTGTACTCTTATAATATTAAAGAGAGAGAAAAAGAGAGTCTAGTGAAGAAACAGCTGTTTATAGCTGCTAAAACAAAAAGGAGAACAGGAACTAACTTGTTTCATGAATGCATTTGTTCTTTGATAGATGAAACACATAATTATTGATAAATTATAGCAGTAGAAGAAAAAAATAAAACACTCAGGGACCTGCTGCAGTTGCAAAATAAATCACACCACCCCATCACTCAGTATTTTACTGTAACACCAACACACAGTGTTTATTATTTGTATAATACACTTTAAATGAGGTGTTGGGACAAGTAACTATTCATCATAAACGTAAATGTTTCATTAAAATCATTCGTAGAGCATTCTGCCAATAAATTAGATTGAAATGGATTATTTGTGCTGAATAAAAATTATAAACTTGTTGATTCTTACCTGTTTTCTCTCCTGTGATGGCTTCAGCTCAGTGTTAGTTTGAGTGAATGTCCTGAAAAGGTGCATCAGGAGTTTTTATATCCTGCAAACAATCCACTTTCGCTTCATCTCCCAAGCTGTCAGCAGGTTTTGATTTTGACTAACTTGAGACCACGATGCATCAAACACAAAAGCTAGTTATTAAATTCTTCTGTAAATACACTGCACATCTCTACTGACGCTATATTACTTAACCCTATGTATCCTCTGTACATGTATAAACCATATACAATAAAATTTTACATTTTTGTCTGTGTAGTAAATGTTGCATTTAATAAATATGAGGTTCAAAAAAGATATCATCTACACCCCTCTCTGGGAAGATTTATTTTCAAGCTCAAGCAAATTTGATTCTTTTACTTTCTGAATCATTGTCAGTATCCTGTGTCACTTTTCAGTATGAGTCGGTGTTTTCATAGACAAAGAGTCACATAACAATAAGAAGGAGCAGGTTGTTGTTATTTATAATTTTTGAAAAAATTTATTACAAAATTACCCAAAGATGAGTGAACGGTAATGTGTTATACTTAAGAATGTATCTACATATCATGAACAATTCACATTGTAACATTTTGTGCCCATACAGTTGGGTAGCTGGAGTGCCTAGCAACCTACAAACTTTAAAACATGTAAACACACTCAGTTATTGTCTATTGTATCTGTATAGCATGTTGTGTCACAAACAAATTCACTGGAATGATCCTTGCCACCCATCTGAATATATTTACCTATTGTGTGAGTATCTCCACCCATGGCTTGAGAATCACCAGTTTATTGTTTGTTTATTTGGTGTGACTAACAGATGCTCCAGCATTACATTGAAGTTAAGGAGATGTTAAGGGGAGTGTGCTGCTTCCGGCTGTTCAGACCAACACACATCGCTACATCGGCTACCAGACTCAGAGTATCAGAGAGGACAGAACAGCTGAGTGAATAAACTTTATTTTTAATGGTAACGTCCCAAAAACCAACTGGCAAAAACCTGTTTGTGTGTGCTCCAAAATCTAAGTGCTTTTACAGCCTTGGTGAGTACAACATGGGATGTAACAGGATGAAAACAAGGTTTTACAAATACTTATTACATTCATTTACCTTTTTATACCGTTCAGCTTAAATCTAGTAGTGATTATAACCTAACTATTGAGATTCAACCTAACTGGAAACAAACTGTTTTGTACTTCAAATAGATCATAAACCCTTAAATATAAGAATGACTCATTAAAATCGGTTGTGAAATGTAAACATATCTGCACTTTTTATCCAGAAAAGTCTCATCTTTATACGTCCAAAATGGTGGACATGCTGGTCTAAGCTTCAACCTCACTCCCATCAGCCACCATGACATCTATGTAGTATGCCTATCGGCAATGGCAGGTGTTGCTAAAAATTTTGAGGGGGGCACAAATGAACTGGAAAATGAAAACAGCAAAAAAAAAAAATCTAAACAATCTTAAAACAAAGCAACACATTATGATGCTGCGCAAACTCTAGCCAGTAGAACTACTTGAAAACAAATTTTGCCCTTCTTTCCTTCTGGCCTGCAAATTTCTCAGTGACTGTCTGGTTAAAGTCAGTGACCTCAGTCACCAGTGTCTTTTCCACTAACAGCATGGCCAATGCATTTAGCCTCTCCTGGGTCATGGTGTTTCTCAGAAAAGTCTTCATGAAATTTCGTCTTGTGCTCAGGTTCAATTGTCAACTGTGTGGTGTAGACCTAAAAAGACCATTTTAAGGTAAAAGTATTTTTGAGTGAAGATATTTAAAATATTTTCCTCATAGCTAAAGAAAGAGGACTTCCCAATATATACAGGGGTTGTACAATGAAACTGAAACACCTGTCATTTTAGTGTGGGAGGTTTCATGGCTAAATTGGACCAGCCTGGTGGCCAATCT
>JAOVVH010000061.1:2185113-2204260 GCA_028566435.1 Scorpiodoras heckelii | reverse complement strand
CGGATTTGAACTCCTGACCTTCCAATAAGCAGTCCAAATGTCCAATGTCTTAACCACTGTGCTACCACTGCCTTCTAACATCTTTTTATGTTTATAACTACAAAAATGTTTTATCCCCTCTTCAGACATGTAGAACATGTGGTGATTTGTGAGATATTTTTTTCCCTAAAAGTGAGAAGGTTACTGTTAGAATTAATCCCATCATAACACAAAGAGGTGTCCCTGCAACTTCAGTTCTATGTGACTTTTTCCCCCTACATAATGATTTCTCAAAAAGCTAAAATACTCATATCTCAGAAACAAAGCCATAGCCCTGACATCTTGCTAGATATTTTATTATAGCGTTGTTTTCTCACTCCTTTTCTTCTTGGAGTTAAACACTGCATTTGGGAAATTATGAGCTCCTCTCACATTATCTCATGGAAAATGTCCAGATTCGAGTCCTGTCTTCATGAAAGTGATTAATAAAGCAATGTTAATTAAGTCTCAGCAGGACGGCTGTCACTTCCAGTCTGGCTTCCTTGCTGTGCTGGTGAGTCAGACTCTAATGATAGTTCTGTATTCATTAGAGCTGATGTGAGACGACAAGCTATAAACATTGAAAATACTCAACATGCTGTGTAAAGTTAGACACTTAAAGACTTCTCATGTCAAATACAGGATATAAATTCGGTGAAAAATGTGACTGTGCTGCTCTGAGGTGATGTAGAAATTTGTTCCTGAGCTGGTTCACTGGGATACAGTGAAAACCACATGGACCAATAAGACACAGGCTTCAGTGTCCTCTAGCTGACTATTAGTAGAGATTAGACATCAGAGATTACGTAGAGATGATACAGTCAAGATTAGACAAAGGAGATTAGACAGTCTGGATTGTACAGTACAGATAAGATGGTGGTTATAGAGAGTAGAGATTGGATATTAGAGAGTAGAAGTTTGACAGCAATGATAATACAGTGTAGTTTTACAATAGAGATTAGACAGTAAGACTGGACCCTAGAGACCTGGCAGTGGAGACTGGACAGTAGAGAATAGATAGTAGAGATTGGACAGAAGGGAGTAGATAGTAGGATTGGACAGCAGAAAGTAGTTTGTAGAGATGAATGAGTAGAGATTGAATTTAGGAAGCAGAGATTGGACAGTAGAGTAGAAACTGGATATTAGAAATTAGGTAGTGCAGACTCAACTGTAGAGATTGGAAAGTAGATTGAACAGTTAGTGCAGATTATGCAGTATAGACAAGACAGTAAACAGCTAAATAAGACCGTATAAATTAGACAGTCATTTTTAGATGCACATCTCAATACATTAGTCTAGTTTATAGTATTGACTAAAATCTCTTTCTTTGTGTTAACTGTAATAATGAATCTCTGTTTTATTTCAGGCATCAGATCCTGACTCAGGGCTTTGGGGACAAGTGAAGTACTCCATCTATGGCTCAGGAGCTGATCTGTGAGTCCTGTACAAATATAATGGCACCCTGCTAATATCCATATTTATGGCTCTACACATTACATCTGTAGACAAAGCATGGAATATTATTATATATTGCTGATTAAAAGTGTCCTCTAGATGACTGTAAATATCATAGGCATCATTAACTGGTGGACGAGGTGGTGGCACTTTTCATCACGGCCAAAGACAAAGACTAAGAACATGAACCTGAAACTTGAAAAACAAGAACTTGATGAACATAGAAACACAAACAAGTGGGGAGAGAACACGACAATGCAAGACAAAGAGTACAGTGCAAAATGTGACTTACAGTATGAGCTAGTGCTCGTTAATCCGTGAAAACGTGAAGCAGGTGCAAAGAGTCATGTGATATGGTCACGTGAAGTGAAGTGGCTGATGGGAATCATGGAATTGAACCGTGTTCAGCTCAATCATGACATTACAGTAGTGTAGTTGTAGTTGATTTTTCATTCATATTTATTTATTTTACAAAAGAACACTTTACAACATGAGTATAGTATAATGGACTGTATGAAGCTAAGAATGATTATTGTTAGCTAACTCTGATGTGTATTTGCCCACATCTGCTTGGGCTATTTTTCTGCCAGCTAGCTATCCTAGCTAAACTCAGGCATTACAGGCAGCACTTGGCAACAGGAAGTAAAATGGTAAACTGGAAGTAAGTGGTAAACTTTGTTGCTGTATAAACCTTTTATTGTTTTACATGACAGTGGCTTTCAAAACACTAGAATAAAAGATGAAAATGAATTTTGTCATCAGTGTGAGCAGTGTAATGTTATAGCATCATTATGACACATAAAAAGCACAAGTAGCTTTTAAAGGTGATCCTTAAAAGGATGCAATCTGCACTATATGGCGCAGGTATGAACATGTTGAACCCATCATTTCCCCCCGCAATTCAAAACAAGCTGATGCCCATTATAAACATCCTCTAGCTAACTGTAATCATCCCCTAGCTAGTCATAAGTAAGTGTAAGCTCAAGCGTCCCATAGCTAACTGGAAACATCCTCTACATGACTGTAAATGTCCTCTAGCTTACTGAAACCCGTCCACTAGCTGACTGTAGTGCCAGACACTTACATAGTACCCTATGTTGTGAGTACTGAGTGATTTGGGTACTGGCATAGCTTTGCTCAGAGATGAGAGTGACGCTGAGAGATAAAGCTGTAATCTGATTGGACAAGTAAAAATAGCCTTGCAGTGTGAGTCAGGGTCTAATTAGCATGTGATGTGGTGCGACAGCTGCAGGTGAGAGAGAGAAAGACACAGAGAGAGAGAGAGAGAGAGAGAGAGAGAGAGAGAGAGAGAGAGAGAGAGAGAGAAGCTGACGAGAGCAGGAAATATAAAAACCTGCTAATGTATGCCTCGCTCCCGGCCTGGCGCTGAATGTGCAATGAGAGACGTGTGAAAGCTCACAGGTTTGAGGCGGCTCGTTAATTTTCACCAGCTGAGCACCGCCTCGTCAAGGCGCAGGGAGAATTATGGGTTTAAAAATTAATTTGGAGATTATTTAGTACTTAAATTGGTTTATATGAAATAAATACACAATTTCAACAACTTTAATCAAATATATCTGATCATATTGAATGTTTACGTTCTGGTGTTTCTTTTAACTTAAGAGGAGCTACGAAGCTAATGTAGTTAACAAATTAACATCTCAGCTTATTGTTTTAATGATTTAAATTCAATTAATGCCAGGCTGTATTATACTCATTTTATAAACTTTATAAACATTTTATAAATCTTCAAATAGTTATTCAAAGTTTTAAATGGTTTATATTGATTGCCAGTTTATACATTGGTGTCAAGACTTTTCTAAAATATTCCTAGAAATAATGATATCCATAATCGTTTTAGCGGCAGAAGATGTGTTGATAACCAACTTATAGTCAGTATTAGTGAAGAATAAATTGTGATTGTTATGGTAATGTTTTGTGATTTTTTTAGTGATATTTATTTGTGTTTTGCAGTTAACTAATTGAGTCAGAATGAAATATGCAAATCAAGCCTTGAGTACTAAACATCCCACTTGTGCTATCTTATTATCTGTTAGCGAGACTAGCAGGCTAGTTATCGTACATTATGGTGAGCAGATCTCAGATCTCCAGCTGAGAAAACGTAGTGGACACAAAGTCTTGTAACATAGGGTAGAGGTGGAAGTCATAAGGCATGATGGAGGTTCCAATTTGCACAATCAAGAGTATTCATATGGAGCTGTTCCTCAGGTACTTGAAGTTTCCTGGACAGTAAAACACACGTCAAGACAAGTCAAGTGAGTTGTATTGTCATTTCAACTATATACAGTGTGTACAGTACACAGTGAAATGAAACAACATTCCTCCTGGACATATGGTGCTACATATGACTAAACATAAAGTGCATGTGTGCAACCTAGTGCAAAACAGTGCAGGACAAACAGTACAGACAGTGCAAACAGTACAACAGGTGAAATGAGGTATGTACAGGTAGTGTGAGGTATTTGATAGTAAAGTACAGGTCAGTGGTGAATGTAAACATAAAATAGCAGCAGAAAACAGGTTGTGCAATGTTGCTGGGGGGGGGGGTCGAGTGTATGTGTTTGGTCCAGTCCAACGTATTTGAGGTTTAGTCCAGTCACTGGCTATTGAGGAGTCTGATGGCTTGAGAAAAAAGCTGTTACACAGTCCATTTGTGAGGCCTGAATGCTTCGGTACCTCTTCCCTGATAGCAGGAGGGTGACGACAGTGAGTGAGGGGTTTGTGCTGTCAACCTTTTGGCTTTTTGGATGCAGCGTGTTGTGTAAATTTCCATGAAAGAGGTGAGAGACACCGCTGATCTTTTCCACTGTCCTCACTATCTTCTGCAGGGTCTTGAGTTCTAAGACAATTCCCAAACCAGGCAGTGGTGCAGCTGCTCAGGATGCTCTCGATAGTCCATCTGTAAAATGATGCATGCTTTCCTCAACCTTCAGAGAAAGTAAAGGCACTGCTGGGCCTTCTTTGTTAATCAGCTGGTGTTGAGGAACCAGGAGAGGTTCTCCATTAGGTGAACACCAAGGAATTTGGTGTTCTTGATGATCTCCATGGAAGAGCTGTCGATGTTAAGTGGAGTGTGGTCCCTTTCTGTTCTTCTGAAGTCAACAACCATCTATTTAGTTTTATCTACATTCAGAGACAGGTTGTTGACTCTGCACCAGTCCATTAGCCATTGCACCTCCTCTCTGTATGCTGACTCATCGTTCTTGCTGATGAGACCCATCACTGTTGTGTCATCGGAAAACTTGATAATGTGATTTGAGCTGTGCATTGCTACACAGTCATAAGTCAGCAGAGTGAACAGCAGTGGACTAAGCACACAGCCCTGAGGAGCCCCAGTGCTCTGTGTGGTGGTGCTGGAGATGTTACTGCCAATCCAGACAGACTGGGGTCAGCCAGGAAGTCCAGGATCCAGTTGCAGAGGGAGGTGTTCAGGACCAGCAGTCTCAGCTACCCAGACAGATGCTGAGGATTGATGGTGTTGAATGCTGAACTGAAGTCTATGTACAGCATTTGAACATACACTATATTACCAAAAGTATTCGCATGTCTGCCTTCACAAGCATATGAACTTGAGTGACATCCCATTCTAAATCCATAGGGTTTAATATGATGTTTGCCCACCCTTTGTAGCTATAACAGCTTCAAATCTTCTGGGAAGGCTTTCCACAAGGTTCAGGACTGTGTTTATGGGAATTTCTGACCATTCTTCCAGAAGCGCATTTGTGAGGTCAGACACTGATGTTGGATGAGAAGGCCTGGCTTGCAGTCCCCGCTCTATTTCATCCCAAAGGTGTTCGATCGGGTTGAGGTCAGGACTCTGTGCAGGCCAGTCAAGTTCTTCTACATCAAACTCACTCATTCATGTCTTTATGGACCTTGCTTTGTGCACTGGTGTGCAGTCGTGTTGGAACAGGAAGGGGCCGTCCCCAAACTGTTCCCACAAAGTTGGGAGGATAAAAATTGTCCAAAATCTCTTGGTATGCTGAAGCATTAAGAGTTCCTTGCACTGGAATTAAGGGGCCAAGCCCAACTCCTGAAAAACAGCCCCACACCATAACCCCCTTCAACCAAAATTTACAGCAACCTCCAAACCCAGACTCATCCATCAGATTGCCAGATGGAGAAGTGTGATTTGTCACTCCAGAGAACACGTCTCCACTGCTCTAGAGTTCAGTGTTGGTGTGCTTTACACCACTGCATCCGACGTTTTGCATTGCGCTTGGTGATGTAAGGCTTGGATGCAGCTGCTCGGCCATGGAAACCCACATAATGAAGCTCTCTACACACTGTGCTTGAGCTAATCTGAAAGCCACATGAAGTTTGGAGCTCTGTAGCAATTGACTTTGCAGAAAGCTGGTGGCCTCAGCATCCGCTGACCTGCTCTGTAATTTTATGTGGCCTACCACTTCATGGCTGAGTTGGTGTCATTTCCAATTGCTTCCACTTTGTTATAACACCACTGACAGTTGACTGTGGAATATTTAGTAGTGAGGAAATTTCACAACTGGACTGCATGCCTAGGTACTTGATTTTATACACCTATGGCCATAGAAGTAATTGGAACACCTGAATTCAATGATTTGGAGGGTGAGTGAATACTTTTGGTAAAATGTTGTATGTATCCTTCTTGTCCAAGTGAATGAGGGCAAGGTGAATGGACAATACGCAAACTGCAGGGGGTCCAGTGAGGGGGCAGTTGGGTCTTGATGTGCCTCATTAAGAGCCTCTCAAATCACTTCATAACTATGAGTGCGATGGAATGGTAGCCATTGAGTCAGGACACTGAGGACTTCTTCAGCACGGGGACGATGGTGGTCACTTTGCAGCATGTAGAAATGATGGAGCTGCTCAGAGAGATGTTGAAGATGTCTGTGAGGACATCTGCCAGCTGGTCTGCACATTTTCTGAGCACTTCCAGGGATGTTGTCTGATCCGGCAGCTTTCCGTGGGTTAACTCTGCATAGAGTTTTCCTCACTTCAGCTGTGGTCAGATGAAGCACCTGGTCATCGGGAGGAGGGGTGGTCTTTTTCGCTGTTACCTCATTCTGTACCTTGAACAAAGCATAGAAGTTGTTCAGTGCATCTGGAAGGGAGACATCACTGTCACAGGCAGGTGGTATGGTCCTGTAGTTAGTGATGGCCTAGATGCACTGCCACAAGTGCCAAGTGTCACCACTGCTCTTGATGTGACTGTGGATGGTCTGGCCGTGTGCACGCTTTGCATCGCTGATTGCCCAGGACAGTTTGGACCTCTCTGTTCATAGGGCTGCATTGTCGCCTGTTCTGAAGGCAGAGTCTCAGGCTTTCAGCATTGCACGTGCCTCTGCGGTCATCCACGGCTTCTAGTTGGTCGTGTGGTGATTGTCTTGGAGACAGTGACATCATCAGTGCACTTGCTGATGTAGCTGGTCACTGATGAAGTGTACTCCTCCAAGCTGATGTAGATACCGTCGGTTGCAGCCTCCGTAACCATATCCCAGTCAGTGCGCTCAAAACAGTCCCTAAGATCAGACATGGCTCCTGCTGACAAGGTTTTCACCTGGTTCTGAACTGGTTTGGAGCATCTGATGAATGGTCTGTATGCTGGAATTAGAATAACAGAGATGTGGTCTGAGTATCCGAGGTGGGGGCGGGTCTCTGTGTGTACATTTAATGCCTTTTAATGGTTTAAATAAGACTTTGATCTTAAAAGTAGAATCATTTTTTAAGGTAAGAACTTAAAAAAACTCATTCAGTGACCCCATAAGGAAACATTGAAGACAGTGTAGCTAAACACCTGACAGGTTCTAGGTGCTAAGTTGAAAATAGTGAGTAGTAATGTGGAGTTTGTACAGGGCACATACTCAGTTAATAGATACACAGTAAAAAAAGTTCTTCAAGTGTTCTTTAAGGGTTTAGTAGATAATGGTTCTTAGCTTCCACAATCTTTTTTGATAAGGAAGGACTCTGTTGTAGGGTTCTACATTATGGACATTATAAAGAACTTAAGAACCATTAAGAACCATTTGATAAATCTCCTGGTTGACATGCATCAGTCTGAGTGTATTGTGTGATTCTGACCACATGTTCCACAGGTTCCTCATACACCCCACCTCAGGGATCATCTACACTCAGCCATGGGCCTCTCTGGATGCGGAGGAGAAGTCAAAGTATAATTTCTATGTGAAGGCAGAAGACAGCGAGGGGAAATACAGCCTGGCCGAGGTCTTTGTCACAGTTCTAGATCAGAATGATCATCCTCCAGAGTTTAACAAGAACTTCCTAGAGAAGACCATGATCCTTGGTGATCCTGTGAAGATAGAGGTCTGAACTTTGCTGAGTGTTAAAACTTTATTTAGATGCTAAACTAACCGAACATAATCCTGAACTTTTTCAATGTATAACATGGTGGTGTACATGCCTATAGTTCCACATTATCATTAGGTTGTGAGTTCAATTTCCCCAATGCAACAATGGTTCATAACACAGAACCTTCTGCACTATCACAGAACCTTCACAGAACATGGACCTGAAAGCATAGTGCAATTAAATTTAGTTTTAACATGAGGAAACTTCAACTGAGCAATGCTAAATAGCTAGATGCAATAAATGACACTAGCATTCATAGCATAGCTTTGTAGTGGTTTTGCTAAATGCCTTGCTGTGTTCAGGCGGTGGATGACGATGCCGAGGAACCCAACAATGTCATCGAGTACTCCATCATGAAGGCTGAGCCAGAAAACGTTTTCAACATCAACGCCAGCACAGGCGAGATCAACCTGAAGCCGTTCATCAAATCCATGGAGATGGTGCAGAACATCACCAGACAGCATGACTGCAAGTGGTCAGTGGTGGTCCAGGCACGAGATCGAGGTTCTCCATCATTCATGACCACCGCTGTCATCCAGATTGACATCACTGAAGCAGTAAGACTGATTTTTACTAAGACCATTTACAAAGCCTATTTCCAGAAAAGTTGGGACACTTTCTAAAAATACAATAAAAACTGAACTGCAATGTGTTAATTCACGTCATCAAGGCAGCATATTCATTCATTAGCTTAACCGCTTATTCCTATCCCCAGGGTGACGGGAGAGCCGGTGCCTAGCCGGCGACATAGGACAGGGCGCCAATCCATCGTAGATCAAAGGCAGCATATGTTTCTCCAAAATACAAATATAATCCTTCACATCAATGGTATCTTCTGGTATATGCAGATCCCCCATGCCATCACAGATGCTGAGTTTTGCACTTTTCACTGGTAACAGTCTGGATGGTCTTTTTCATCTCTGGCACATAAAATCTGACGTCCGTTTTTCCCAAAAACAAGCTGAAATGTGGACTCATCTGACCACAGAACACATTTCCCCTATCTTTCGGTTCATTTCAAATTACTTCAGCCCCAGAGAACTCACCGGTGTTTCTGTACAAAATTAATATCTGGCTTCCTCTTTGTATAATACAGTTTCAGGTTGCATTTCTTGATGCAGCGGTGGACTGTGTTAAAAGACGATTTTCCAAAGTTCTCCCGAGCCCATGTGACTATCCATCACAGTAGCATGACGGTTTCCCAAACAATACCTCCTGAGGGCTCGATGGTCACACACATTCAGCAGCGGTTTCCACCCTTGGTCTTTACACACTGAGATTTTCCCTGACTCCGTGAATATTTTCATGATATTATGAACAGTAGGTGGACAGTAGATGAAAGACCGAAATTCTTTACAGTCTTGTGCTGAGAAACTTTGTATTTGAACTGACTGACAATTCTCTCATGAAGTTTGGTATAAAGTGGTGAACCACAAACATCCTTGCTTACAAAGACTAAACCGTTGGTGGAGGCTCCTTTTATACTCAGTCTTGATGACCCTCACCTGTTACCAGTTACACTGATCATTGTGGAACCTTCCAGAACAGTGTTACTGTAGAACCTTTTCAATCTTATTTCACCTCTGTAACAACTTTTTTTGAGTGTGTTACAGGAGTCACATTCTATTGTTTTTTTATATTTACAAAATATTATTAGGTTTGTCAGTGAAAATATTTTCTTTGTACTTTTATCAGTTAAATAAAAGTTTGAACAAATTACAGTTTTTAATTTTTATTGCATTTTTAGAAAGTCTCCCAAGTTTTCTGGAAAAAAGGGGTTTTGTACTAACAACATTGAAAAACTTTAAATTGATCATATAATTTTATTTGTGCATGGAAAATGCATAAAATGTCCTCTGAAGAATAAGTGTACAGAATAAAACACTGTGTGTGGTGCTGTTAGAGGGAAATAATCACCAGGGTGGAAGCAGGAAGCAGAGTTACTGCACATCAGAGAGTGTTTTATTCCCTGTTTAGCACAGCAATTCACTACCGTTTTCATTTTTTTAAAATTAAACAATGATATGTGATTGTTTTTATCTGCTTATATTTACACTAAATGTTATGGAACTTCAATGAAACAAGTTAATTCCTGTTCTCAGGTATGTCATAGAACGCTTTTCATGTTATAAACCAACGATCACATTATTTAATCTGTCTGGTGTACGCATTCCTGTGAATGAGCTGTTACTATAGAAACGATAACGTATTAGAATACGTGCATTAATATAAACCTGTGAATTGCAGCTGGAACAACTGTCAGAGCTGCTGTTATAGAAAACTAATCAACATCTTTTGACCAATCAGAATCCAGAATTCAGCAGTACTATGGTGTTATTTCTGTGCTCTTTTTTAGAATCAGCTCTCGGGCCCAGTGGCAGCATTTTTAATGCAGAGCAGAGACAATCCGGCGAAGGCTTTAGGCATGGCAGCTGGGGTCATTAGTTTGATGGTGATGGTCACGGTGGTGATCTCCACTGCAATGTACCTGCGCAACACAAAGTCCAACAGAATTAGGCCATCCCGTCGTGTCATTCGCCGCAGACGTGGAGAACCCCAGCAGTGGAACTTCACCTTTGGAAGCTCACAAAGTCCCGAGAGGTTCCAGGCTGGTCATGATGTAGAAAGCAAGGCACAGAGCAACAGACCATGGTCCAAACCTCCACTACCGTGTGCACCTGTTCTGCCACCACCTCCACCAAATAACAACTCCAGAATGAGCAAGCATCACGGCGCTGTGCCTACCATCTCAGGATCCTTAAGCTCCCAGAGCTCGATTGAGAGATCCATCAGTAGCAGAAATACAGAAGATCAGCCAAGTAAGAAGGGAGAGGGAAACATTAGCTCAGCATTGGTTTCAGAGCTGAAGAAGAGGCTGGAGCAGAAGATCATTGAGGCTAATAAAGGCTATTACCGCTGAAACCACCGGGTTGGCAAACATGCTAGCATAGATCCTTACTACTGAAGGTACCAGATTAGCACCGATGACTTTGCTATCTCAAAAAAATGTATTATAACCAACAAATGCAAATCACTGGTGACAGCTGGTCCTGGTTAACAACCTGCCTCTGCTTTTAATAAACAATGCACAATGAAATATTTATACGCTAAGGCTACTACTATTAGTAATAATAATAATAATAATAATAATAATAAGATGAAAGTGAAGTGTGTGTGAACAGGGCTGAGGCATAAGGTTCAGACTTTCAGATATCAGTAGTTAAATCTGCACAAGGAGAATAATATTGTTTCACTGTAGCTTCATCATGCAGTTTGTGTGTGTGCAGTTTGGGGTAAGATTAGTTAATCTTAAGATTAATAATATCCACCAGGAATATAGAAGAAATGCAAAGTGTAAAGATGAAATTCTATATCTTTTAATACCTTTTAGTTTTTTCATTTACACTTTGGTATGAACTTTATTCAAGCTTGCCATGAGATTGTTGTACTCTTTATCTAAAATGTAAAATGGCACAAAATCTTCCCTTTTATCCCAAATTAATTCGTGAAGATATTCGGTGTTGGAACCGTTCTACATTCCCACAGGAAGTGATGCTTGTACTTGATCTATTTTGGGCATGGCCTGTCCAGCCGCCTTATTTCCAATGAGATATACTGTACAATAGTAACCACATTGTATTGCTAGTCATTTAAAAAACACAATTTAAATCATGCTAATCTTCTTTCCCAGATTAGATTAGCAAAGCAACTTGGCTACATTTACTAACCAGAGGCATCACTGATCTCTGCTCAGCTTTATGTTTCTTCATAATGTCTCTATACACATTTCACTACAGGTCGTATATACAGGATAAAATGAAGCCATTGTATGTTTGTACGTTTATCTTCCATTTGTGCATTAAACAGTGAATGGGAAGTAACTGCAGGTGGAAAGTGAAGTTGTGAGCAGGGAACTGAAGAAACATTGCACCACACGGGCTGTAGTATCAGCCCAAAGAATCATTCAAGCTCATCATTTCGATTTGTTGTTTTTGTTATTGAGTACGTACACATAAAATTAACACTCATCTGTTGCTTTGCTGCTTGCTAGCATGAATAGTGTAGAGCTGTAGCTAGAAGGCTAATATAGCCAACAAGTAATGTGTACAAGGTTTATATAAAGTTTCTGCCTTAAAACACACCCACTGAATCTATTTCCGAATTATTTATCTCTTTAGCGCTGTCATAGTATGACTCCGCCCCCTAAGCCCCGCTAGCGCCCCCTGGTTTGAAGGCAGAAGTGTAGCAAAAGTCTAAATATGTAAATACGCTGTACAGTATTATTGCTGTATTACAAAAAATATGTAAAAATAAGATTTAAAAAGCTTACAGTGTTTTACATTTGAAAAACAGTTTAAGAAAATTTATGTGTTTATGGACAACATCATGTCTCGGCTTTATTTATTTTTATTTTAGTTTAGTAGTTTACTCATCTTAATGGGATTTTGTACTAAACACTCATGTCTGGATCTTTTTAATTGAATTTTCACTTTGAGTTCTTCTACTTCTTTAATAATAATAATAATAATAATAATAATAATAATAATAATAATAATAATAAGAAGAAGAAGAAGAAGAAGAAGTAGAAAGATGCCATTTTTACAAAAATTTAAAACAGGTAATGCATGTTAAAAATAGCAATGTAAATCAGCACATCTAACAGCATTGAACTCCTAGATTCACTACAATCCTCCTATCTTTAAATAATCCATGATGAAGCATCTCACTGGTGCAACACAGACACTCTGGAGTTTCTAGACAGATTATTAACAGTCTGTTTATCATGAATGGTTTGTTGTAATAATGTCTGTTCCTGCTGTGGTGATTAAACTTATCGCTGCTTAACGTCTAGTTAAACTGTTCATGTTGCATGTTTGTCTTTGTTTTGTTTTTGAATAAATATGGACAAACACATCACAGAGTTGCTGTTTATCACTCAGAGATCATGAAAACATGATATCCAGTGACACGTTTCATTTTATTATTACATATAAAATCCAACAGTATTCATCACGATTACTTCTGTGAAGAAAGATCCAGTCCACAGAGCAACGGCATGTTTGTAGCAGAAAAAAACTGTATGATTGATGACTTTTCGCACATAAATCAACCAATCAATGATCTGAGAGTGATCAAGCTTCAGAGAGAATTCAGGGCTAGTGTTCAGTATGTTATTTCAGGACATCTTTACATCAAGTTTCTCTCGTGTGTTGAACATTACTTTTGTCACTTGTGGGTGTGGCCTTGTGCAGTATGGGTGTGGTCTGTCCAGTCTTTGACTTTTTATTCAACATCTCATTCATTACACAGTGGATAGATTCACCTGGATATTACAGACTTAAAGCTATACTACACAGTTGTAGAAAAGTACTGATTTATAAGTTATTTAGAATATTAGGCCACGCCCATTAGGAAAATTCTCACTTGGGGCTTCGGTATTTGTAACTGAATCACTTGTGAGTGATTTAAACATGAGTCCATTTGTGCAAATTCATACAGTTATCTCCATCATGTTGGTTAGTAGAGTTGGGCAATGTTTCCCTGCCCTTTATCTTCTGAGTGCCGTCTCCATTTCGGCTCTTTTCCCAGATCTCTGTAGAATCCTTCATCACTGGCCACTTGAAGACTGTCGAACGTTTCCTGCTTGTCAGTTTCCTGTGTGTTCTTTCCGTCTCTCTTTTCCTGATTTCTGCTGCAGACCCGAGTGCAGCGATCCAAGCAGCTGATCCTGGTGTTGGTGGTGCAGGCGAACATACCTGCAGGAACCGCTAGCACCATTGCACAAACGATCACGATGATGTGGACGAGTCGTTCACGCTGCTCCAGTTTGTTTGTGCTGCTCCCTGTCAAGAAAACTATACACTGCTCAGGACGAGGTGACTGATTCTTTAGCGAAACGCACGCCTCATATTTGGTAGCTGGTTCGAGGTCATTCACGGAGTACTTGTTGATGCCTGGGCCAATGTACAGAGCCTCTTTTTTTGGAGAATCGTAGCGACCAAAATTGATAGTGAACCATGTTTCAGAAGGGTTCTCCATCACTGCATACCACTCAATGGTTATACCATAGATAGTCTGCTTGGCGATTCTTATATCAATGTAAATGTTTTCATTGACAGAGGGCAGAGGAGCGCTGGGGGACATCACAAAGGAAGCATTGGAGTACAAGATGTTGAGCTGGATGCTAATGGAGGAATTCCCGATGAAGTTGCTGGCACTGCATTTGTAGAGGCCGTGATCGGATAAGCGAACTGATGGGATTTTTAAAATCGAGATGATTGTATCCTCATTCACCTGAGACTGAGAAACTACAGAGAGAGAAACAGAAAGAGGAGAAACTGAAGATGCTGTGCTATGACAAAAAAGTTTAACAAAATGAAAAGTTGAGTTTTTCCATCAAGAGAACAAAAAAGATCTTGTTAAATCAGTGCTAATTAAAGCTAACTAAGAGCCTGTCCACAAGACAATGGAATGTTTTGAAACCAAGATTTAACCCTTCGTGCTTTTAAAAATTTTCCCATTCACAACAACTTTCTAATATTTAACAACATCCATACGGATTCACAGAAATGATTGAAGGCACTGTAGTACATATGCCAGGCCAGTAGGAGGAGGCATAACACACATATACAAACACCACAGAAGAATACTATTCACCTGTGCATTAATCAGCCACCGGGTCTTAAAACCACTGACTTTAGCCACACAGAAAAAAGAAATAAAGTTTTTTTATTTAGTTTAAAATTCAAAAAGGACAGACACTCATGCAGACACGGTTATTCATGAGCCACTGCAGGTTACAGCAAAGTGAGCAGTGTTGCACTATTTTGGTACAGGTTCACACTGGGGACTTGCTAAAATGCTTAATGGCTTAATGTTCCAAAACAGCAATCAGTGATCACCAAATTTGACTTCTTTCAGCACATACACTTCAATGAACATTAAGCCACGTTAAGGGTTTTAGAATGTCCCCCAAAATTAGTCAAAAGTTGCTCTCCTGGTATCTTCTCATGAGCTCTTTCCCATCTTAAAGATTCTAATTGAAGTGCGTATGTTTTGATGTTTGATTGCCTATATCTTCTAATAGTTGTTATGAGCACTCATTTTTCTCTACCTAGACCTTTATTTTGCTAAGTTTATGTAGATATCTTGCCTTTTCTTGACTCTCATTAGTATTTTGGTTATAATAAATAATAAAATAAGGCTGGACTTTCATCCATTTCCAAATCAATACGAGTGGAGTGTTTGGCTTGTACTTTCTAGGTTGTGTACCATTCACAATATTCACAAACTTACCAACAGCCAGTTTCACCTACTGAATGTAAGTAGGATCATAATTTTGTGGTAAGTGTTAAGTTGCTCCGAAGCCATATGCAGATGGATATATTTGACCATTGCCAGTAATTCAGAAGCACCGTCTGATTACAAACAGGAAATACCACATCAGTGATATGTCAAGGTGTCAATCATGTGGCATCTCAGCAACCTTGGTCATGGCATGGTGGGTGGTGCCAGATGATTTGAGTATTTAAGAAACTGCTGATTTTTGGGATTTTCATATTAACAGTCTCTAGAGTTTACACAGAATGGTGCAAAACACAAAAAAACTTGAGTGAGGGATAGTTCTGTGGGAGGAAACACTATAGATGAGAGAAGTCAAGGGGAAATGGCCAGGTTTAAACCAACAGGAAGTTTCTTGAACCACATCAGGTTCCACATGTCTCAGCCAAGAACAGGAATCTGAGACTCCAGTGGGTGCAGGATCACCCGAACTGGACAAATTGGAAAATCACCTGGTCTTTCTCTAGATCTTCACCTGTTCAGTTTTAGCCTACACACCACTCATAAAACCTGTTTAATTATGTATCATGTGAAACAGACACGACTGATTGTCTAATAGGTGTATATGTGCACTTAGATTTCTGCTAGAGGGACTGAAGTGCCCTTAATGGTGCTAAAATACTTTTATGATAATTAGCCCATTTGAATTAGGAATTTCAGTCAAATATATTGCATATAAGAGTAGAAGAACTAAAAACAAGTCCAATTTGCATAAACCTTAGAAAATGCTGACACTGTGTAATTGTGTAATGCTGACATCTGTTTTATTTTATTTTTCTGAATATACTAAATAGACATGCTAATAGTGTTACTGCAGTTTCCAAACTGTGTATCAGCATGATTCCTCCAACCTTTTCTGCCAAGAGCAACACCTTTACCTGTGAATCCTCTGATAGCTTTTAGACTGTAGCTCCATCGTACTACCGCATCAGGCCTTGCCTTTACAAAGCACCTCAGCGTTGTGTTCGACCCTAGCACTGCCGTCACATTAACATCAGGTGTAGAACTTTCTGGCTTCAGACAATTCTTCAGCTCAACCTCATGAAAAAACTTCCCAGCTTTAGATTTTGGACCTGAACAGGAAAGGTACGAATTCATCAAAATGATGGGTGGACTGACGGATTTGACAAAGTCAACAAAGCCTTTGAGTCGGCAGTCACACAGCCATTTGTTATCATGCAATGCTAAGACGATGTTAGCGTTGCTCTCCTCCCTCCTGCTGTGCTTTTGGACCTGATAGCGAGGCCAGTTGAGAAAAACATCCAGGGATATCACTGTAAGCTGATTGAAGGATAAATCTAAATAGGTCAGTGTGGGAAGGTGGCGTAATGCAAATTCCGGCAACACGTCCAGACGGTTGTGCTTCAGATCCAGGATTTTAAGTTTGGGTGTTTCCTGAAAGGCTGCCCATGGTATTGTTCTGAGTTTGTTTCCTTCCAGGCGGAGTTCAGTCAGGTTATACAGTCCTTC
The DNA here is from genome assembly GCA_028566435.1 of Scorpiodoras heckelii. Taxonomy (NCBI): domain Eukaryota; kingdom Metazoa; phylum Chordata; class Actinopteri; order Siluriformes; family Doradidae; genus Scorpiodoras; species Scorpiodoras heckelii. Next base: position 2,187,607 of record JAOVVH010000061.1, on the reverse strand, counting down.
AAGGCTCTTAGTGTTCATCAGTGTGATGGTGTTAAAGTTCAGCCACAGTGACTCCAAGGCTCTGACTGTGTAAAAAGCCCTTTGTGGTATTTCTGTCAGGCGCGAGTTCTCAATTCTGATTTTTATAAGATCTCCAGGGAGGTTCTCAGGAACTGATCCTAAAGCAGTTTCCATACATAATAAAGATCTGAAAGGGAAAGAAAAATATTCACATTGTTTAGCAGTGTTGTTTAGTCACAGCTGATTTATTTCTTCTTTTCTTTTAGATCACTGTGAATCAGAAGGTGTTGATTAACTAATTACATCTCTGAGAGTAGTGCAACTGCAAATTACAGGTTTACACTGAAGTACCAGAAAAACTAGTATAACTGGCAGTTAATCATTTGTAGGACCCCCACGGGATCTTGGAGGGAACGTTGCACAGTCCTCACGCTGATGTTTACTGAGGCTCCAGCTTTGAATTTTAATGTTACTTGAGGCAGTGTTACACACCTATCATGTGAAATGATTATTGCCAGCCGACGCTGGTCGCGTTCACGTTCTCCCAGAGTCTTTTTACAGACACACTGCTGTCATAAGTTTGAGTTCTTGTAGTCACGTTTCACCCTTGAAATGCACCTATGTGAAAATCCAAACTTTGCTTCTACCTCTGAAATGCTATGACCTATCTCACAAGCTCCAACTATTAAACCGTGTTGAAAATGACAAAATCCTGAAAGAAAACTTTCCATTCTCATGGCGGAAACAGCTCTAGAAGCTTCCATTTATGCCTTTATATACGCATTGGTGGATGCAACCAATGACAGCTCATTCACAGGGACACAACATAAATGGATTTATAAAAATGTGTGATACCTGTTCATTACATTTATGGAAGGAGTCTCCAGTGTTGGCTCTTTGTAACAGTCAGAGGTAAAACTGTAACCTTAAGATATAAGTCATCTCCAGGACAGAGGACTTTATACTTTTTGGTTTCTCAGTAACAGGATAATCTGCATTTTTTTTTGTCTTATTAGAACAGGAACTAACTTGTTTCCAAACTATTAAATATAACTATAAAAGTAGAAATGATATCCATAATAAGATGTTCTTTAGTAAATAAAAAATATATAATTGGTATATTGTCTGAGGAAATAAATCACTTATGGTGGGGGTGTGCTGTTGTAGGAAAATAGTCAGTTTCATCATAATAACAGTAAATCCGCTTCATCTTCATGCACACCACTCTACAAAACAATCACCTCCTGACTTTGTTAAATCTCATGCTATTTATTAGGTGACTCACCTCCTGAAGCTGTCTTCAGTGCACAAGCATCCTGTCACGCAGAAACCACTGACTAACTGTAACTGATTTGAAAGTAACAGTGCTGTGAGTGTTATGGTAAACATGCTCACAGTGCAGGTGGAGGCAGGTGTGAAGAGCAGGCTGGTCTGCAGGACATGTCCGAGCGCTCGCTGGACTTAAGCTCCTTGTGCTTAATCCGCTTGAAGCAGCTCCTCAGGAGGTGAAGGATGGTGCAAATGAATCAAGGTGGCTTCGAGAATCACGATCTATATAATTATAATCTGCACTAGAATGTAATCCAGAAGATTAGATGAATCTTTAGGATGTTGGATTGGAATACTTAATGCTGAATTAAAATCATAGTGTAATGGATACAAAGATGAAGTTAGTGTTTGACTGACAGAACATATAATCACTGCTTTGTTGAATATAATATTTATTTACAGAAAACTACAATTTGGGTATTGGGGTAAATGCATGTGTAAAGTATGACTTTTTATAATGGACAATTTAATCTTGGGGCGGCATGGTGGCGCAGTGGGAAGTGCTGTCACAACAAGAAGGTCCTGGGTTCAATCCCCGTGTGGAGTGGTCTGGGTCCTCCCCGTGTCTGCGTGGGTTTACTCTAGGCATTTCAGTTTCCTCCCACAGTCCAAAGACAAATTAGGTTAACTGGTGTCTCTAAAGTGCCCCTAGTGTATGAGTGTGTGTGTGTGAGTGTGTGCCCTACAATGAATTGGCGCCCTGTCTAGGGTTGATCCTGTCTTGCACACTATGCCACCGGCTAGGCACCAGCTCTCCCGTGACCCTGGGAACAAGAAAAAGCGGTTAAGATAATGAATGAATGAATGAATGAATGAATGAATGAATGAATGAATGAATGAATGAATTATTGAATGATTGAATTTAATCTTGCAGGATGGCTGACAGCTTCCAGACATTGATTGATTCTTTAATCATAGGCTAATCACTAGACAATGTTCAGACATGGAATCTGTTATAGTATTTGGTTGAGATTTTATTGGGGTGTAATGGGGATTTTGTGTAATGGGGGTGTAATTTTGTTTTTAATAACCATTCATCATGATATGATGAGAAGTGGCAGCCAATTGCGCACAGCGTACTCTCAACTGGAGACCACAGCCCCCTGGGGGACTGAATGGGGTGCAGGGAAGGGAGAGAGGACAACACCCAGGACAGAGCACCATC
>JAOVVH010000061.1:1598832-1612633 GCA_028566435.1 Scorpiodoras heckelii | reverse complement strand
ATATAAACGACTGTGATGACTTTGCCAAAATGCATTATAATTCATGAACAACTATTTATCATCAGTTAAAGCCACAATGAATCATACAATAACCCTTTAGTTAATACCAAGATTATAATACCTCAGTGTTCAAATTACTATTTTGTCTACATCGGCTTCATGCGATGCTTACAGTGACATTCCTATGTCTGAGGCCTTATATACCCTATTTATTAAACAGTTATTCTGTTAGGTCAGAGGTTTCTGTCAGTATGTAAGCTTAGGCCTTTCCTATTTACTCATCACAAGTTTCTATTTAAACATGCAAGCATTAGCCTTTTATATTAGCTTATCATCAGAGGTCCTTTGAAACATGTCTAACATTCATAAATCATAGTAACTTTACCAATCATAGCGCTCATACACTCTTAAGGTAAAATATTTTCATTTAGAAGAACTACTGAGTATTCTAGAGATAAAATAATTGAAGGGTTTATTACACAATATTTAACAATACAAACTTACAGAGCCTGTGGACACAGAACGCTAGATGGAAAGAACAGCCTACTTGATGGCAAAAGCCCTTCTCTGGTAAAAGCCCCCTTTACAACGAGAATTACATATCGATTTATACCCCATGAGTTCCTCTGATATATATAATGACCAAAGTTATCAGATGGACAGGGTGGACCCCCAGTTGGGTAGATTCACCCTAAGGTGTTGTATGTTAATTAGGTTCTGTGTGAACAGAAACCATGAGAGGCTTGCATTTAAGTGTCAGCTAGTTGGTCTCACACATAACATTCATTCATTCATTCATTATCTTAATTGCTTATTCCTGTCTCCAGGGTCACGGGAGAGCCGGTGCCTAGTCGGTGGCATAGGGCGCAAGGCAGGATCAACCCTAGACAGGGTGCCAATCCATCGTAGGGCATGCACAAAGCACACACTCATACACAATCACACACTAGGGGCACTTTACAGACACCAATTAACCTAATATGCATGTCTTTGTACTGTGGGAGGAAACCGGAGTACCTGGAGTAAACCCACACAGACATGGGGAGGACATGCAGACTCCACACAGAAAGGACCCAGACCACTCCACCCGGGGATCGATTCCAGGACCTTCTTGCTGTGAGCCAACAGTGCTACCCACCGAGTCACCGTGCCGCCCCCACACGTAACATACAACACTGTATTCTTTAAATACTATTTCCTAAACATGTATTTTACATGATTATTTATGATGTCACCACACCAACTGATACCAAACATGCCCTGAGGAATTATTTTAGTTAAACATATTTTAGATAACCAGGTTTAATTTACATGGTCACTCTGATGTCCCACATATTTGATTCCTTTCAACTGAAATAAGTTACTGCCACAGTTTATAAATCTAGTACACCTTCACAACTACTACACTTTTCTGAAATAGGCATTGTGTAAATAACTTTTTGTTTATAAAGTTTCATGTTTCAAAGTTTGTGGCTTGGTAGGCACTACCATATGTGCACAAAATCTGAAAAAAGGGAATATTTTATAATATGTCCCTTTAATAGTTTTATAGCCTTACAGTTTTGCAATCTTACAGTCTTACAGTATTAGTTTTCTAGCCTCATAGATTTACAGTCTTAAAGACCTTATAGCTTTACAGTTTTCTGTAAATAGTAAGGCTCACAGCCTTACTATTTAATTTTACAGTCTTACAGTCTTGCAGTTTTGTTGCCAAAACCCAGGATCGCAGAAGACTCAACCATTGCCATCGAAGCCTCTGTACTCAGCAAAATCACCCTCGGCAAAGTCCCTCACCAGCATCCACCAAATCCCAACACAAAGTGCCTCTCAGTCTGCACCATGAGCACTTTGAGGGGCAGGCTGAGAGCTGGGGGTCATCCAGAAGATGTTGCAGCATGTGAGAAGCTCTCCAGCTGTTTCACCTGCCACCATTTTTCACCAGATACTCACCAAGATGATCTCCATGGATGATCCAGATGATTTGCAAGCAGACAACAGCTGGATGAGAATGGCCAGAGAAGGACTGGGTGGTGCTACTCCTCCACATCATATCAGGGGAAGCCCAGCCCCCCACCCAGTTGCTGCCGCTATGGACACAGCTGGAGTAGGGTCAGTGTACCTCAGTGGTTAAGATGTTGGACTGCTGACCCGAAGGTTGTGAGTTCAAATCCACACCACTGCCACTGCTGGGCCCTTGAGCAAGGCCCTTAACCCTCAATTTCGTAAATGAGATAAATATAAGTCCACTCTGGATAAGGATGTCTGCCAAATGCCATAAATGTAAATGTAAATGTAAGTATACCTTAGTTAAGCGGGCATCCCTAGAGTGTGTCAGCCAGACACAGGAAAAGAACCACTGATGCTTCCAGTCACTGCAGCTTGCCCTTTTGCTTACTCACATAGTATTCCTGTCACTGGTGGGTGATGACAGAGGAACCCGACAGGGACCAGATCATCAAGCTGGGGTTCTGGAGCAATTTTTGCTTGGAGCCCAACAGGAATGGAAAGAGGATCCTGTGCTTCTGACTCTGGATGAAGCCATGCATTTAGCTGAGGACCACTTGGAAGCAGTTCCTGGCTTAGATGACTTCTAAGCCTCCTGTCCATCCACATCTGGCTGTAACACTGTAAAACTAAAACTGTGACAGCATTCCCACCTGGAGATGGGAAGTCTGATCCAGATTCCTGACACACATCAGGCCTCCCCTCATGAAGCAGGAATGTACTGCAAACCTGTGAGTATACAAGGCAGTACACATCTGACCTTGGAGGACTTGGGGGGGGTAGTCAGACCTCTGTCCACAAAAGCCTGTTTTAGTGCAAGACTTTGAGAAGTGCACCTTTGGTGAAGATGAGGTGTGTGCACAGGGATACTCATGAGTGTCCACTGGTACCATTCATTATTAAATTCTGGAGGCAAAAGCATAGAGTGGAGGCAGTGGTTAGTCAATGTCACATTCATCCATTAATGCTTGGGACAGACTGACCAGAGCTTGCAGCGTTAGTGAGGGAAATATTTGTGTATGGGTCCTGCAGTAGCAAGGCACAAAGTGGAATTTGCACAGTGTTGGCTGGGTAGGTGGTGCCGTGGCTGTTCACATCATCTCCATGTCAGGGGCACAGAGGGTGGAGAGGGATGGCAGGGATGCCCCTGCAGGATTTCCCCTTGGAGCAGTTGCATAACGACACCGAGGTAATTGATGGTTAACCAATCCAGTCTAATGTTGTGCCCATACTTTTTAATTATTAAGTATACTGAATGACACAGAACACTCAAACTAAGGAAGAGATGACCCAGTTATTGGTCTCTGGGAGCCATAGAGAACATGGGCCAAGAAAAAAAAAAAAGCTAAACCGCTTCATCCCCCATTGCTATTAGCTGGTCATTTATGGCAATTTTTGCAGGTGGTGTTTGGCATGTCACAAATGTCAGCTAGTGAGTCCTCAGGCCAACCCAAAAGCAACATTGTGTCAATTACAATTAATTGAGGTCCTGTTCAAAAGAATTGGCATGGACCTCGTCAGGGCATTAGAAAGGTGCATGCGGCGATATTGCTTTGTGTTAGTCCTGGTGGATTATGCATTGCAATATCTGGAAACAGTGCCTCTGCACATCAACCAAGTTGGGATCCCGAAAGACATCTTGACTGACGACAGGTCTGTGTTTAGACAAGGCGAATCCTACAAATTATTAGAGATTAAAGTGATTTGCACCAGTGTCTACCACATGCAAATAAGATGGTGTGGTGGAGCGGTTTAATCAAACTCTAAAAATCATGATTTGTAAGTTTGTTCATAAAGATGTGAGAGGTCCTGCAAGCCTCCATAGGGTTTTCCCATTCAAAGTACTGTACAGGCACAAGCCTTGTGGTCTCCCAGATGCCATTAGGGAAAATTGGGAGGAAGGACCTTCTAACAGCAAAAATGAAGTTCAGTACATTCTCAGCCTGTGAGCAAAACTCAATACATTGTTGCAATTAACACAGGAGAATTTGTTGCAGGTGCCAGAATATCACTTTCCTGTATAAAAAGGCACCCAGCTACCTGAGTTTTCACCAGGAGAAAGTGCTCATATTACTACCCACATCAAGCCCCAAAAATACTTGCCAAGTGGCAAGGACCCTTTGAGGTCACATGGCGATTCAAGTAGAAGTTGACCATGAGGACAGACAAACAGACAGATGATATTAAATACAATCATTATTTATATTAATGACTGCCAGCAGTTTTTACAACATCTAAGAGATGTCCTGAGATGCTTGAGATGGGCGAGACTCACAGCTAGCCCAAAGAAGTGTGCAATCCGGCAAGTAGAATTATGGTATCTAGGTTTCCACTTGGTCCATGTTCAGGTGCATTCCCAAATAGATCAAATAGATAAGACAGCAGCAATTGTGGCCTACCTGAAAGTCAGGACTGCAAAGGGGGCGGGGCAGTTCCTGGGGCAAGACTGGCTATTACAGAAGGTTTGTACAAAAGTTTTGGATATCAACAGCCTGCTGTCTGACCATACAAAAGAAGTAGCGCCAGATCTGGTCCAGTGGATGGAGCTGTGCAAATAGGCTTTCTGCCAAGTAATGGCAGACAATTGCAGCACTCTTGTACAATTAAAGAGACATTTGGTTCAGTATTAGCAGAATGGTTCTGTCTGTATGTGTCTGTCTGTTTGTCTGTCTGTTTGACTGTGGAATTGGGGAATTGGCCCCAGTATCTCAGTAGACAGAGTGTGCTGTTCAGAGCAGCAGTGGGTAAGACTTACTGATAAGCCTGATGGCCTGTGGATAAAAACTGTTAACCATGTAGTTCTTGATTTTGTACTCCTGAAGCATCTACCTGATGGTAGGAATGTAAATATGATGATGTTGTGGGCTCTATTGACCCTGGTGTTCTAAATGTTTTCTAGTGAGTAGGCTGTTCCTGTGAGGGTTTGAGCAGTTCTAACCACTCACTGATGAACATTGTGGCCCTGAGCGTGCAACTTCCAAGCCAGACTGTGATGCCGCTATTGAGAATGCTCTTGATGTTACCTCCCTGCAGAAGTTGCTAAGAATTTTGGCTGGCATGCCAAAATTTGTCAGTCTTCTCAGGAAGTACAGACACTTCTGGGACTTCCATGTTAGATCTGTTGTGTTGTGGGACCAGGACAGTCTTCACTGATGTGAGCACCAAGGAGTCTGAAGTTCTTCACACTCTCCACCTTGTTCTCAGATTTGTCTTTAGACAATCATTAGATGGTCAGGTGCAGATGATTATGGTTGGAGCTAAAGTATTCAGGGCAGTAGCTCTCAGGTACAGGGTTGGAGTGTCTTGTATGTTCCTATGAATATTTGTCATGGCTAGCCTTTCAAAATACTTCATCACAATTGGTTGACAGTTATTAAGACAAACCACTGTGCTTTTCTTTGGTTGGGGTACAGAGGTTGTTGTCTTAAGACAGGTGATTAATGCAGCTTTTGCTAGGGACAGGTTAAGTATTTCTGCAAAGGAATCAGGTACCCCTGTTGAACAGGCTCTTAGTTGCTCACAGGAAAGTTGTCTGGTCTAGCTCCTTTTTGGGGGTTTATTCTTCTCAGAATTTTGCCCACATCTACCAATGAGATCATGAATGGAGGGTTCTGTTTGCTCCCAGATTCCATAGCACATCTAGCAGTGCTGCATGTTTGTGTATTTCCTATCTGATTTTATTCTGATAATCTGTGTATTGCCTCACCACATGTGCCAGATGTCATTGGTGGCACAATAACAGCCTAACTTCAGCCCGTACTGTCATTTGGCCTTTTTGACAGATCTGTATAGGTCATACCTGGGCTTTTTCTTAGTCATCTGTGTTGCCTGAGATGAATGCAGTGGAGTGAGTATGCTACAAGGACCAAACTTCAAAGTACATACATGGCATTTGGTTAGGGTATATCCTGAACAGTGGAAATGGTGTTTTTATATGTTGTGTGGCAGCAGTTGTAATCACATCCCATTCAATACTTTCTAAGCAGTCCTGAAGCACCTGGTCACTTTCCTCAGTCCGCACTTTAACAGATTTACTTAATGGGGAGTGTTCTGTGGATTTGAATATGAACAGGGAGATGTGGTCTGATTGTCCAAAGTCAGGGTGGGGCACTGCCTTGTAAGTGCCCATCACATTTCTGTAAATATGGTCAAGGATGTTCTTTTCTTGGAAAATTCACATGTTGGTGGTATTTTGGGATTATTATGGTTATTATTATTATGGTATTATTGTACAGGCACAAGCCTTGTGGTCTCCCAGATGCCATTAGGGAAAATTGGGAGGAGGGACCTTCTAACAGCAAAAATAAAGTTCAGTACATGCTCAACCTGTGAGCAAAACTCAATACAATTGTTGCAGGTGCCAGAACATCACTTTCCTGTATAAAAAAGGCACCCAGCTACCTGAGTTTTCACCAGGAGATAAAGTGCTCATATTACTACCCACATCAAGCCCCAAAAATACTTGCCACCTGGCAAGGACCCTTTGAGGTCACATGGCGTTTCAAGTAGAAGTTGACTATGAGGACAGGCAAACAGATAGATAATATTTAATACAATCTAAATGTGCCACCCTAACCTCCTAAAACTATTTAGAGAGGTGGTCACTGTGGTTGTGGTAATGATGGTTCGTAAGAGGGAGTATCTGTAACTGAAGATAAGCCCAGCAATGTTTCAATGTCTCATGGACAGAATCTTCTGCCCCCACAATGGATTTGCCATTGCTTACTTAGATTATATCATTATTTATATTAATGACTGTCAGCAGTATATACAAAATCTGAGTGCTGTCCTGAGATGCTTGAGATGGGCGAGACTCACAGCTAGCCCAAAGAAGTGTGCAATCCGGCAAGTAGAATTATGGTATCTGGGTTTCCACTTGGTCCATGTTCAGGTGCATTCCCAAATAGATAAGACAGCAGCAATTGTGGCCTACCTAAAAGTCAGGACAGCAAAGGGGGCGGGGCAGTTCCTGGGGCAAGACTGGCTATTACAGGAGGTTTGTACAAAATTTTTGGATATCAACAGCCTGCTGTCTGACCATACAAAAGAAGTAGCGCCAGATCCAGTCCCGTGGATGGAGCTGTGCAAATAGACTTTCTGCCAAGTAATGGCAGACAATTGCAGTACTCTTGTACAATTAAAGAGACATTTGGTGATGGATTGTATAAATATAGTGCAATTATAGACCAGTAATACAAGATGTTTTGTCTTTATGTGCAAGAGGATATGATCAAAAAGTGCATCATGCAGAAATGTTTGATATTCCAAGGTTCAGAATTAGCAATATGGTTCTGTCTGTATGTGTCTGTCTGTCTGTCTGTTTGACTGTGGAATTGGGGAACTGGCCCCAGTATCTCAGTAGACAGAGTGTGCTGTTCAGAGCAGCAGTGGGTAAGACTTACTGATAAGCCTGATGGCCTGTGGATAAAAACTGTTAACCATGTGGTTCTTGATTTTGTACTCCTGAAGCATCTACCTGATGATAGGAATGTAAATAGGCTGTGTTGGGGGTGGGTTCTGTGTATGATGATGTTGTGGGCTCTATTGACCCTGGTGTTCTAAATGTTTTCTAGTGAGTAGGCTGCTCCTGAGAGGGTTTGAGCAGTTCTAACCACCCACTGATGAACATTGTGGTCCTGAGCGAGCAACTTCCAAGCCAGACTGTGCGGCTGCTGTTGAGAATGCTCTTGATGTTACCCCCCTGCAGAAGTTGGTAAGAATTCTGGCTGGCATGCCAAAATTTGTCAGTCTTCTCAGGAAGTACAGACACTTCTGGGACTTCCATGTTAGATCTGTTGTGTTGTGGGACCAGGACAGTCTTTACTGATGTGAGCACCAAGGAGTCTGAAGTTCTTCATACTCTCCACCTTGTTCTCAGATATGTTTTTAGACAATCATTAGATGGTCAGGTGCAGATGATTACGATTGGAGCTAAAGTATTCAGGGCAGTAGCTCTCAGGAACAGGGTTGGAGTATCTTGTATGTTCCTATGAATATTTGTCATGGTTAGACTTTCAAAATACCTCATCACAACTGGTTGATTGTTATTAAGGCAGGCCACTGTGCTTTTCTTTGGTTGGGGTACAGAGGTTGTTGTCTTTAGACAGGTGAATAATGGAGCTAGGGACAGGCTGAGTATTTCTGCAAAGACATCAGGTAGCCCTGATGAACAGGCTCTTTGCATGCTCCCAGGAAAGTTGTCTGGTCTAGCTGCTTCCTGGGGGTTTATTCTTCTCAGAATTTTGCCCACATCTACCAATGAGATCATGAATGGAGGGCTCAGCACATCTAGCAGTGCTGCATGGTTGTGTATTTCCTCTCTGCTTTTGTTCTGATAATCTGTGTATTGCCTCACCACATGTGCCAGATGTCACTGGTGGCACAGCAACAGTCTAACTTCAGCCTGTACTGTCATTTGGCCTCTTTGACAGATCTGTATAGGTCATACTTGGGCTTTTTTTTAGTCATCTGTGTTGCCTGAGATGAATGCAGTGGAGTGAGTATGCTACAAGGACCAAACTTCAAAGTACATACATGGCATTTGGTTAGGGTATATCCTGAACAGTGGAAATGGTGTTTTTATATGTTGTGTGGCAGCAGTTGTAATCACATCCCATTCAATACTTTCTAAGCAGTCCTGAAGCACCTGGTCACTTTCCTCAGTCCGCACTTTAACAGATTTACTTAATGGGGAGTGTTCTGTGGATTTGAATATGAACAGGGAGATGTGGTCTGATTGTCCAAAGTCAGGGTGGGGCACTGCCTTGTAAGCGCCCTTCACATTTCAGTAAACATGGTCAAGGATGTTCTTTTCTTGGAAAATGCACATGTTGGTGGTATTTTTAGAGGACAGTCCATAAATTGCAGTCATTGAAATCATCATCAACAATAAATATAGCTTCTGGTGTGCAGTTTCTTGTGTGTTTATAGCGCCATGAAACTGCGCACAGTTACATTCACCAATCAGCCATAACATTAAAACTATCTGCCTAATATTGTGTAGATCCCCTTGGCTGGCCAAAACAGCTCTATTTCACTGAGCCATAGACTCCATAACACCTCTGAAGGTGTACTGTGGTATCTGGCACCAAATCATTTATGGCAAATCCTTTCAATCCTTTAGGTTACAAGCTAGGGCTGCCATGGATCAGACTTGTTTGTCCAGCACATCCCACAAATACTCAATCATCTTGAGATCTGGGGTACTGGAGGCAAGTTCGACAACTTAAACACTTTGTCATTCCTGAGCAATTTTTGCAGTGTGGCAGGGTGCATTATCCTATTGAAAGAGTCCACTGCCATTAAGGCATAGTGTTGCCACGAAGGGATGTACTTGTTCTGCAACAATGTTTAGGAAGTTAGTACAAGTCAAACGAATGTTGGACCAAGATTTCTCAGAAGAACATTTCCCAGAGCATCACACTGTCTCTGCTGGATAACCTTTTCCCCAAAGTGCATCCTGGTGTTATCTCTTCCTCAGAGAGATGACACACACCGCTGGTTGACCGATCTGTGGTTACATTGCCCCATATGTAGCAAGCTGTGATAAACTGTGTGTTCTGACAGCTTTCAATCATAGCCAGAATTAACTTTTTCAGCAATCTGTGCTACAGTAGCTCTACTATGGGATTGGACAAGATGAGCTAGCCTTCGCTCCCCACACTCATCAGTGAGCCTTGGGCACTCATGGCCCTGTCGTGGGTTCAGTGGTTGTCCTTCCTTGGACACTTTTTATAGGTACTACTAACCACTGCCTACTGGGAATACCCACAAGACCTGCCATTTTGGAGATATTCTAACCCAGTTGTGTAGTAATAACAATTAAGCCCTTGTCAAAAGTCACTCAGGTCCAGTTTTTTTGCTTCCAACACAACAATTTCAAGATCAACCTGTTCACAATCCCACACATTTACAGGTGCCATTATAATGAGATAATCAATGACATTATTCACTTCATTTTTCAGTAGTTTTAATGTAATGGTTGATTGGTGTATAAAGTGCTACACTTTTACCGTGTTTTGTTTTGTTTTTATAGTTTTTCATTTGCATAGGTTTATAGTCTTAGAGCATTACTGTGTCACTTTTTACAGTGTGACAATGTGACAGTTTTTTTTTTATATGAAGTATTGTCTTGTCAGGCGACATTGTCTTTCAAACAGACTTGCTGTTCTGGTTTGACTGTATGACACTGTTTTTTTTTTTTATAAATATGGACAAAAGGACAAAGCCACAGAGATTTAAAAAAAAGAATAGGCAATCACATCTTTGTTTTAAAATCTAAAAATTTTACCTGATGATAAAATCATAAGAACCGTATGCTGGTTAAACCACAGATGATAGTTTTGGTTGTGCCACTGAACAGATGCTGTGGAATTTCAGATGCAGTTTTCCCTCTCCATCACACATCACATCTGCCCCCTGCCTCCACCCCCCCACCTCCGCTTTTTACCCCAGATGTCCGGGGTACCAGTGTGCCATGTGGTGTCTCGTTTCGTGCGGCACTGTGATGCCAACCGTGCCAACTGCCTCCTCCTCCGACAGACGGGAAACTATGGAAACGCCATGAAACGATCATGCATTGTTATCATAAATAAATAAATAAATAAATAAATAAAACAAACAAATAAATAAATAAATCAGGGACACTATAAAAATATAACAAACAAATGCAACTGTGACAGGTTATATATTAACATATACAAATAAATAATTATAAACACAAATATACATTTACAAATCTTACTGTAAATCAAAAAACATACATATGTTTTTTAAAAAGGATACAGAACTGATTTATAATTTTCTTCATCATCAAGCCATTCAATGAGCCATCGTCGCCTGTCAAATGGGCGGGGTCATCCTAGAAGAGATCAGGATAAAACTGTTTCATTGTAGGATAAAGGGGCTCAGACAGAAGAACTGTAAGGGTGATAGGTGTTCCTGCTATTTGTTAAATATCTGTCTATATTTACATTTAATACTGTAGTATCTTGGGCCTAAAGTATTGATTTGTGTAGTGATTAAATGTGAGTGTATCTGAAATTTATTTTTGATACTTGTCTGATATTTGATATTTGTAATAAAACCTTTTTATAATCAAGACAGTGTCAGCGGAGAGTTCTTCATCATCTTCACAGCATCGCTACTTAATAGACAACAATAGCAATGCACTCTTCTAAAAGAATCTTTGCTGCGCAAGTTGCGCAAAAATACCTGACATGGCACCACTGCAGAGATAAAACCTTAAAGCATTAAAAAGCAACCTTTTTTTTAATCAAACTTTTATACACTCCATTTTATTAAACTTTTATACACCTGCACATATGCACATTCATGCATTTGTCAAACCAGTCTATAATGTAACAGCAGAATGATGCATAAGATCATGCAGATTCAGGTCAAAGAATATCACTTAAGTTCACATCAAACACTGGAAATGTGATGTCAGTGACTCTGACCACGACAGGCTTGTTTTCTTGCCGAAACGATCCCTAGAGTTTACACAGAATGGTACAAAAAAACCCCCCCAAAAAACAACAAAAGAACTTGTACTGAGCAGCATGTAGAAACACCTTGATGAGAGAGGTTCTGAGAGAATATTCAGACTTGACTTGAGCTGACTCAGGCTTCTTAACTCAAATAACCACTCTTTACAATTATGGTGAGTATAAAAGCATCTCAGAACAAACCTTACAGTCAAACAGCAGAAGACCACATTGGGTTCCTCGTCTGTCAGCTAAGGACACTAAATCTACAGGAGTAGATCAACAGGAGTCTACAGTGGGCACAGGGTGACGTAAAACTAGCCAGCTGAAGGTCAGAAGAACATTTCACTGAGTGTGAAAACCCTGTGATTTATTACACGCTAATCAATTATGCAGCAAAACATGCAATTAATTAATGACATTTTTTTGCACCTTCTAAATATGAAGTTATTTTGGTTCTGACTTTCATTGTGTTGCTTCATCTAACGTAAACTACAAGCACATCATTATTTCAGCATCTGTCCTTGATATGCGTGTGTGTGTGTGTGTGTGTGTGTGTATGTGTGTGTGTGTTGATGAAACTCCAGGGAACTGTAGTGCCATTCCTGTTGTCATGGTAACTTCCAGAACACACTTGCAACGCAAATTCTGATCATAGGAGAGATTTATTCACTTGTTTATTTTTGGATTCGCTGCTTGTTTATGTGTTTATTTGTTTGATTATGTGATGGGATGCGGACTGATATTCGTCAGGGGAAGATATGTGAACGATAAGCCTTAAAGAGACTTTAAATTTCATAAAAGGCTCAAGGCTTCTTGGTCCAGCAGATAAAGGAAGAGGTAATGAGGTTTGAAAGCATGCTGGTGAGAAGGTGTGTGTAAAAACACAGGAATACAGAACCGGGAGAATAAATAAAGGAGACGTGAAGAAGCCTAGGATCAGACTGCAAGGAGATTCACACGTTTACACCCACACTGAGGCTTTGTCAATTGCAAGTTGTAGGATGGATGTTTTGGGTTGTAAGTTGTAACTTGCAGGCTTATAAGTTATAAACTGTTATACACTTAGAAGTTATACACTGTTGTGAGTTGTAACATGTAGATTGTCAGTTGTAGACTGTAAGTTGTAAGTTGTAGGTTGTAAGTTGTTATTGTAGATCGTAAGTTGTAGGTTGTAAGTTATTAATTGTAGATTGCAATTTTATAAGTTGTATGTTTAAATTTGTAAAGTGTATTTAGCAGGTTTGCATTATAAAATTATTGGTGTGTATTTGTTTGGTTATTTTTGTCCCTTTCTTGTTTTCTGTTATCTACAAACCCCATTTCCCTACTGTTTATCTACAAACCCCATTTCCATAAAAGTTGGGACACTTTCTAAAAATGCAATAAAAACTGAAATCTGTCCTTTTTTTTATTCACTTCAAGCTTTATTTAACAGACAAAAGGACAAAGAAAAGATTTTCAGTGTTTGCACTGATTAACTTGAATTAAATTGATGCCTGCAACACACCAGTTTTGCTCTCATAGATAGACACCACAACCAGACAAAATCCAAACGACACCAAGAACACCAGTGAGAGCAATGCAACAATCATGGCAGACAATGAGTAAATTTTTTTGCACAAAGCAATAAAAACCATGTGGTTTGATGGTGTGTAGAAATTGTCCACAATAACAAATTACAAATTTGCTAGCATCACAGGATATAAACTGCATTTTCCGCATTTTCAGCAACCGACAGAAAGTAACTAAACACCTACAAGAAAGTACAAAAGCAACAAAGGCAGATAAAGTTTAATTAACAGTCCACATGGCAGGTGAAGGCTAGAAAAACTTGTAAAATAGAAAGCAAGAATAAGTATGCACAAATTCAATTATATTGTAAATATAAATACATGAAGAGAGAGTGGTTACTTTTGAGGCTATTTGACTTAGGTTTATTAAACACAGTTTTTTATGAAGTAACCAGTTATTTGCATTGCTTACTTAATTTCTCTCTCTCACACACACACACACACACACACACACACACACAGACACACACACAGACACACACAGAGTTGAGATTTCACAAGCATTATAAAGCTGCGAGAGCATGGGAGGTGAGATCGTGGTACAGTTTCACAGTCCAAATGGCGCAAAGTCCTCGCACTTCTATAAGTTAAACTCTTCAAACTTCCTGAATTACTAATTCCTCACTTCTGACACTCGTAAAGTCAATGAAAAAAAAAACCCTTCAACTCACAAACCGGAGTCACAGCTAGTTCTCATGGTCCTATAGACTGCAGAGCTTTTATATTTTATCTAAATAT
>JAOVVH010000061.1:1520811-1532473 GCA_028566435.1 Scorpiodoras heckelii | reverse complement strand
ACATCTCCCAGCACTACACCTGCCTACAGTGATGTGAATCACTGTGTGGCTGCGTAGACACACACCCACACACACACACACACACACACACACACACAGTGTATCTGTGCTATCCCATTTCTGTTGGTGTAAAATAATGATCATACTCTGCAAACACTTTGCTGTGTAGTTTGAGGTCAGTCGTGACACCGTTGTAGATTACGGTTTTAAATAAAGCCGCAGCACGTGGGACGTGTGCTTTTTTTCGTATTTGAAGCGGATTCCTATGGGATCTGTTCTTCACTCATTTGTGGCAGTGAAGAAACAGATTTCAGTCCACACCAGCCATGTGTTCAGAATCGCCTGAACGTGGTCTGTGATTACAGTCTACTATATTTAGTTGACACTATTAAAAAAAGGCAATGAGGGCAACACAGTGGCGCAGTGGGTAGCGCTGTCGCTTCACGGCAAGAAGGTCCCGGGTTCAGGCCCCAGGTGGAGCGGTCTGGGTCCTTCCTGTGTGGAGTCTGCATGGCCTCCCAGTGTCTGTGTGGGTACCCCGAGTGTGTGTATGAGTGTGTGTGTGTGTATGTGCCCTATGATGGATTGGCACCCTATGCTAGGCTCCGGGTCTCTGAGGCCCCTGACGACAGGAATAAGCGGTTAAGATAATGAATGAATGAATGAATGAATGAAAAAGACAATGTGGCATCGTAAAGGTTGGCGAATTGCTGCGCTATAAGAGGAACAAAACACTCTGGAAACAATCAACTCCGGCGTCCTCAAAGTGACTCCGCTCCTGTCACCCGGTATGATTTCAATCACATCATGATACGCTCGTTAGCGTCAGCTCAGAACGCCTCGAAATATCATTCCTGTAACATAAATCAGGACTTGATTCTGAGCCGTGAGCTGTGAGGATGGCTAAAAATGGACCGTGCTTGGTGGTCAGTGTGGGAACGTGTCTTGGCACGCGGTTAGCTCGCACATAGAACAGTGTGTTACATAATCAATAGAAAGAAAAACGCTGCCGTAACGGTCACCTTGGGAGGCAGATCTGCAAACAAACCTGACAAAATACAGCATCGTATGAACCAAAGGTTCTTATTTTGAATGCTTCTGAGGAAGTGTGCACTTAAATACGGGTGCACGGTGTCGTTTATCATGCGGGTATCCTTCAAAAGGTATCCCATTTCAACAGGCTTGAAGACGGAGTCTAGAGGCGACACACGACGTCAAACAAAAGTCGCCTGGAGTCTAAACGCATGCGAGAGCAACATTAACATAATGGCCCAAATAATCCCTCTAGTCCCGTATTCTACACTGCAATCACACAAGATGTCATGATGGATTTAGGACTTTATACTTTAGCACTGATTAAATGCACCACTCACACTTTTTTCAATTTCCTTTTATCCTTTTATGTGATGGACGGACGCGTTGAGTGGATTTCGCCCACACTTTCAGGATTATTTATCATGTGCACATGCATATTTCAGGGATTCTGTGCCTCCGCTGATACCATCTAACATATTTTACAGTCGCAAGTCTGTCCCAAGCCACTGATCAGAACAACCTTCACGCCACTGTATGTTTTTTTCTCCTTATAAATAGCTTACAGTATATTAGCTTGTGCTCTGATCATGATAAAATAGCCCTACAATGTTGCCTCGTCAGACATCAGGACGTCGACGATCGGAGTGGAACTGGGAGAAATCCCAGCTATACGCTTCCGTGCATTGAATATAAAAGTAGCACATTTTGTTTTTGATAAATATGGATCTTTCGATCATCTAGAAGCCACAAAGCCTTACTGTGCCTTACGTACATTACTGTTTCTGTGCACTGACAATCCGAAACAGTAAAATGACGTCCGTATTTCTGTTCGGAATCAGATACGGCGCCGAAGGCCAACGCCAGCCACGCTGTTCCGCACCACAGATCATCCATCTCCAGAAGAAGAGGGTTCCAGCTTCATGGTGAAGTGGAAAAAATACACAGCTGTTTACAATACATATACATATACTATAAGTCTGTGTGTGAGTGTGTGTCTGTATATACTTATACACCGATCAGCCATAACATTAAAACCACTAACAGGCGGCATGAATAGCATTACTTATCTCATTACAGTAGCAGGAGGTGGGATATATTAGGCAGCAAGTGAATAGTCAGTTCTCGAACTTTCTGTGTTGGATGCAGGAAAAATGCACACACATGAAAGGGCCAAATTGTGACGGCTAGACGACAGGGTCAGAGCATCTCCAAAACGGCAGGTCTCATGGGGTGCACCGTGACACACTGCGCAAGGTGCTCAGGAATGGTTCGAAAGGGTTCAAGGTGTTAACTCCCCAGATCTCAATCTGATCACTGGGACGTCCCGGACAAAGAACCGGCACGAAGGGGACACAATATTTTCAGGTGGTTTTAATGTTATGGCTGATCAGTGCGTATACCCTATATTATCCAGTATCCTTTTTGATGGTGATTATGTCATATTATAGTTTAGTAAAATGTGATTGCCAAATAATGAACTGTGGTAATTATTAGTAATGTCACTATTGAAACAAGGTGATATTAATATTAGTCTTTTTATTTATTTTTTTACTTTTATATTTCAGTTGTTTGTTTGTGAAAATGGAGTTTCAAAGCCCAAGAATATGGACACGGACATTTATCAGCCTCCTTCACTCAAAGGTAAGAAATGATGTGTTTATTATTCTATATTTTTTTATTATTATTATTATTAAATTAAAAATTATACATTATATTAGTCTAAACTACCTTAGTAATAGTGCACTACCTTAGTAAGAGTGCGGCCGGCTGTGTAGTTAAAGTATCCTCCACACACACACACACACACTGAGATCTTTGTTCTTTCTTCATCACCTGATCATGAAGAAAGCTGACCTTTCACTAAGAGATTAAAAAATGGAGAATGGAGAAAGAAAGGTTGGTTTTACTAAATGAAAGCGATGATAGACTCAATGAGACATCACTAGTTAATAAGAAATTTGAAGGAATAACACACACACACACACACACATGCACTATTGTCCCCATAACTCTACCATGCAGCTGTTCATTTTTCACATGTAAGACTGGGGATAACAGACTCCTGTGCTGTGGTGCAGCTTTCATTTCTTTCGCTATCGATACGAAAGTGCTCACTGAGATGCCCAACCTCTTAGACATCATTTTACACCCTAGTCCTAAGTTATGAAATTATATCGTATTATCTTCATTCTGGCAAAACCTCGAACGTACGACGGCAGCGTGGCCGTAAAAAGACTCCGGGTGAACGTGAACGCGAGCGGCGTCGGCCGGCGAGAAGCGTTTCACGTGATAGGCGTGTAACACTGCCTCGAGTAGCATCGGGATTCAATGCTGGGGGCCTCGACAAACATCAGCGTGAGGACTGTGCAACGTTCCCTCCAAGATCCTGTGAGGGACGTACAAAGTGTTAAGTTTTTCTGGTACTTCAGTATGATTAAGGTTTTAATGAATATGGATTTAATTTCGTTTGTAGACCACCACGTCATAGCATTAAAATTCGTACAAAAAAAACCACACACACACACACAACAATAAAATAACCATTACCAGGTCGTTTCATTCTATCGTTTGAGATGAATCCTTAAAATATTAAGATGAACATTACGACAAGGACACCAGAACAGCGTGTAACTCGTTACAACTCACTGTAACTCACAGAATATTCACTGTTTGCTCTTCATAATCATAGCTGTCCAAAAGATGGCACAAGCTCACATCAAACCTCCAGGCACCCCTTCGTCAGAATCATCCGACAACGAAGATGTTGCTCCTAGAGGTGAGACTTCATTTATGGACTTGATTTATTTTATTAAGCTATGAAAATCCATCGATGCTTCCATCACACAGATCCAATCCAGTACACTGTGAATCCAGAACGGTGAGTTCAGACTGGCAGGAGAATCGCCAGCAGTTCCCTGTCTCACCTCTAAGCGGACTATTCTGTGGGCAACCACATGGCAGTTAGCACTGAAGAAGAAGAAGAAGAAGAAGAAGAAGCGCAGAGTTCCTGCATGTTCACTGTGTCTCAATGTCAATGCCATTACTTAGTTTCTTTTAATCGTTTCTAGGATGCTAGATCATCAAACTGTCATTGAATCCTGCCAAAGGAAGTTCTGATGTCTAGGATCCTTGACGTAGGATGTGGTCCTGGGTCAAATTCGACGGCTCTGAGAACATGTTCTTAGTGCAGCCACAATCCTATGAGCAGTTATCAAACAACATCATTAAATACATTTCCAGTTTCCATTCCCAGTTTCATTTCGCCTACGTACTTTGTTGGTCCCCTTTACTCTGTTCTCTAATGGTCAGGACCCCCACAGGACCAGCACAGATCAGGTACTATTTGGGTGGTGGATCATTCTCAGTACTGCAGTGACATTGATGTATGTGGTGATGGTGTGTTAGTCTGTACTGGTTGTACTGGTGTGAATGGATCAGACACAGCAGTGCTGCTGGAGTTTTTAAACGCCTCAGTGTCACTGCTGGGCTGAAAATAGTCCACCGACCAAAAATGTCCAGTCACCAGCATCCTGTAGGCACTGATGAAGGATTAGAGGATGCAGTACATGAGCGAGGACAAAACACTGATGAGGAAGGGTGTGAGCTCATATTACGTGTGTTTTCTATATATTCCCATGCAGATCCACTAGAAGACATGAAGCCGGAGAAATCAGAGCGCGAGTCAGGAGGACTGGCCGAAGATGAGAACGGAGAAGAGGAGGCAGAGGATCTGAGAGCAGAAAGCTCGGAAAAGAGGGAGAGTGAAGGAGAAGAAGGAGAAGAATGAGAGCTGATCGTGTAGAATGACCAGACCTGAAACTTCGAAAGAATTCGATTACAATTTAAAACGAGAACGATTAAAAACGAGAAGAAATCTATTTTTTATAAAAATTTAGGATGTAAAGATCTCAGACAGACCGAGAGAAATGGCTAGCGAGACATAGAGAGAGAGACAGAGAGAGAGAGAGAGAGAGAGAGAGAGAGAGAGAGAGAGAGAGAATGAGTGTGTGGGTGTGAGACAGAGAGAAAGGTCACGTTGAAGGTCAGTATGAAACGAATAGAAGAAAGAGAAGCTGTTGAAGTCATGAATGTGCTCTAATAAAGCTTTAATCATTTTCTCAGACCAGAAACTTTAAGGTCATTGTAAAATATGCACACGTTAATAAACGTTCCAGCTGAGTCGGTGATTTATTTGCTTTTGTACGTCTGGTCCACGAGACTTTCATATCATCGGGGATGAACGAACACGTGATTACGGAACGTTACGCAACAACGGGTGATTTCGTTTTAATGTCATGTCATTTTATTTCATTCGAAGCATTGACCCCGGAGGCCTTTGTCCATGAATCGTTTTCTTTTTTTACTTCCATAAACATGCGTAAGTAACTCAATAAATTGAGCACGAAAAGTTTTGTTGCCTGCTTTGTCTTCAGCGAAATACAAATACTTCAATCAGTAGGGTAGGACCATCAGGTAGACATTTCCTGTTAGGGATATATAGGAATATAATTGTACTATATGTCACTCTGTGTACTTTTTAATAGATGATCCTATATTCTAAGGTCCCGGGTTCAGTCCAAGGGTGGAGTGGTCTGGGTACTTTTCTGTGTGGAGTCTTCATGTCCTCGCCCTTGACCCTGGGGACAGGAATAAGCGGTTAAGATCATGAATGAATGAATGAATGAATGAATGAATGAAGACTGTATTCTAAGGAATAATTGTGGATAGGTACAATTTTCACTCATTATTGTACCACTCCAGTTTGTTCTTTCTGGTGGCACACTGGTACTTTTATGACATAGCATAAGCATTTATATCAATGGACAGTGCACAGGTTCAATTTAGTCCACCATGAATACATCCGGCTGATTCACGTCTTGAACGATTTATATTAGAGACCACAGCGTTTTAATGCTGTTTTAGTAAAACTGAGGTGGTATAATGAAACAGAGTTACTGTCGCCAGGTCAAGCGGTCTTTGTAATTGTAATTGTAAATGTTGCAGCATCATGAATTGATTTCCCATGACAGCATGTCCAAATGTCTACTTGGGGTTCTGGAGGTTATTCTGAGTTCGGTCACATGAATGGGCAGTCATTATATAGATAACCAACTCTGTGAGCGGAGAGCTGAATGCCAAGCAGAGAACTTCCACACACACACAACTGCAGAACCATTCCCTTAGATCCGACATTAATCCTGAGACAGAGGAGCCCATGCGGTTGGACACAGTTCACCTGCTGTGTAACCGGACGCTCAGGGCCAGGCCAGAAGCATATACCCCAGGTGAACAGACTGTTTCTCAATTCGAGGATTTGTTGGGTTGAGCTCTGTCCTTCGGGAGATTTGATTTCCCCAAAAAAGAACTCCGCATTTCCCACTCTCCCACCACGAAACCCCGACAACCACAGTGAAATGACTGCTCGATAAACACAGAGTTAGAAGTAAGATCTAGTACGTGGTGGACTGGGAGGGATACGGTCCTGAAGACTACTTGGAGGTACAAACACATCACATTTTGGAACCAGAGCTAATTAGAGAGAGAGAGAGAGAGAGAGAGAGAGAGAGAGAGAGAGAGAGAGGTACTGGAACACCTTAGGAACAGACAAATCCAAGGGAGCAGGCAAAGACAATCCAAAAATACAGGCAGAAGTGAAACGATCAGGCAAACAGGCTAAGGCAGAACAGCTCCAAAATTAGGTTAATCGGTGAAGTGCCCCTAGTGTGTGAGTGTGTGTGTATGAGTGTGTGTGTGTGTGTGTGTGTGTGTGTGTGCGCGCCCTGTCTAGGGTTGATCCTGCCTTGCACCCTATGCCGCCGGCCTGACACTGGGGACAAGAATAAGAGGTTAAGATAATGAATGAATGAATGATTACAATTATAATTTATGTCATTTACATCCGCAAAACCAGTCGACCAAAAATAATTTGGTCCGACTGGCCGAATATAATTTATATCATTTATAAACACACTCACTCACACACACATTCACACCTACGGGCAATTCAGAGTGACCGATCAACCTAACATGCATGTCTTTGGACTGTAGGAGGAAACCGGAGTACCCGGAGGAAACCCACACAAGCACGAGGAGAACATGCGAACTCCACACAGAACGGCCCGGACAGAACGGGAATCGAACCCGGATCGTCTTGCTGTGATTTGACAGTGGTCGCTCAATCGTAAATTATATAAAGTATATTTGGTCGATCGACTGACTGACCGACAAATCCATCATTTTTTTGACATAATCTTCCTGCTTTTCAATACACTTTGTCCATCTGTCAACAAACTTTCATCTCCTGCATTAACGAATGTTTTAGGCTTTGAGCTGCGAGCCATGAAAGCACCGCCGTCTTCACCTCTTCATCAGACGTGAATCTTCATCCTGGTGTGAACGTCCTTGAACTTCTCTATCCGTTCATACTCATACACTTCTTCACAACTAAACATTTTCTCCATACTGTGGCGGCGTGTGTCGAGCGTAAGGACCAGCCAGAAACACAATGTTCCCAATAAAGGCTTTTATTGCTTTTTTAGAACGTCTGACACAACAGGTCAGAGCAGGAGTCAACATCCCCCTTCTTCCCTCCCCAACACATCCCCAGAAAAACCCTTCCTGCTCATGGTAGATAACACTCACCCGCAAGGCATGCTGGGACTACACACAAAAAGGCCCCCGCCCCCAAACACACACACACAGGGACAGCCGTCACAATACTGTACACTGAGTCAAGTCTACAATAAATACTGGCACCAGACCCACCCTCAGACTACAAAAAAAAAGAAAAATCACCGCACGCTGCTCTTATTTGGTTCAAATCACACAAGCGGGGCAGCCCATAAGACCAACAGATCTACTATAGCTCTAATATAACCGGAGTGCAGATGCAGATGATCCTCAGCCTAGAACATCTTTTAACGAAGGACTACAAAAGCTGGTTGACAGACGGACAAACTGTATTACGCAGAGATAATGTCGAAAAATTATGCTCTGAAAGTTGACTAAAATAAATTCTAGTCAGAGTGCAGATCATATCCGACTCATCCTTATCAATTAAATTCAGGTGGTTGATCAAGTTGTTAAGTTTATAAATTATATTTATTTGGTATGAACAAGAACTCACACATCCGCCCTGCAGCATGCAGCCAATTAGCAATGGAGGTGGTCATTTCTGATTGGCTGACTTGTTCAGCCACAAACCAATCATGCGACAGAACAAAGATTTGGTAACTGGTACACGCCTTTCTGACGAACACACCCCGAGAATCATCACGTCACTAAGCTAGTGCACACAACTCGTACATGGTTTAAGATGTAGCGATGTTTATCCATGAAGTCGGTGGTGTTGGGGAGAAAAACCCCACCTTAGGTATTCATGAAGAAAAGATCACAGAGGGTGTCGGGGCAGGTTTGGGTTCAGTGTAAGTAAAGAAAAGACTCTGAGACGTTTCACTTTTGGGGGTGGTTTATTAGAATAAACAATGTATAGAGCTTTATTTCTTGCCCTCTTCCTCCTTGGACAGGTTCTTGATGATCTCGTCCTTCTTGGCCTGCAGTCGCTCTTCACGGCGTTTGCGTGCCTCGCGGGTCTTCGAGCGACGAGCCTCGGCCTGGTCACTGCACAGAGACGGCGTCGGGGAAAACATGAACGGGTGTTCAAATACATTTACAAACTCGTCTTATGACCCCCCCTAGTGACGAGAAACATCCTGCAACTCGTCTCTCCTCTGTGGATCACTGCACGAGTGCTCAACTCTGAACTCTACAGCACTTCATATCACATCAGGACAATACAAAAAGCAAACAAACAATGAACATTTCGGAGGGAGATGATGTCATCTTACTGCAGGTTTTGGTTGAAGCGGTGATGAGTTAAAAAAAAAACATGCAGGGAAACGGTGTGATTAGTCATCGGGCATGTCTCAACATGCCCGTGTGTGAAAGTGGCTCTTGAACTGATTAACTCGAGTCAATGATACACAGATCTGAACAGTGAGGATATAATGAACCTAATGCTTATACACATTTACTTTACACACACAACTACACATTAGTACAGAATCTTTATAAACTACGGTGCTATATAAAATCATATCTGCTCCGCTTGTCCGTTAATAAACAGCGTCCATGTTCATCCACCACGTGCCACGTGTTAAGAGTGCATGATGGGAAAGTTAACTGCTCAGATGCTGAGAAGGATGAAATCCTTTACATCCCTACGGTATCTCTAGATCAGCGTCTCGGCTTCTTTCGAGCTACGCTGTAGACGGACAGAGTGAAAGATCTTGTGTAGTAGAACTACACTACGCGCTCGAGGCTGTGTGGTGCGACTTACGAGAGGAGCTTCTTGCGGGCTCGGTCGGCCTTCAGCTTGTGGATGTGCTCCATGAGGATGCGCTTGTTCTTGAAGACGTTACCTTTGGCCCTTAGGTACAGGCTGTGGTACCTGCACACAGGTGAGACACGGCGTTAGTCTACGTTTCCATGGGCGCGGTGTGCCAACACTCCTAAGATCCCATCAGATCAGATCAGATTCATAAAGGGCTTTCGAATAAATAAACACTAAAGTTAAATATTCCTCACAGCACTTGTACTGGTACTCCCTGAACACTGAATGTGCACAGAGGCACAGACGAGCATCACCAGTACAAAATAATACGGAGAATTTATTCTCTCTCCGTCTATCTACATTTTTCATAGGCAGAGCGTACTCTAATACATATTAACCTTAGGTATTAGATAAGTATCTCAGTATGATCTGTTTATCACCCAGGTCTATCCCATGTGTCTGACAGAGTGCAACTTTTACGATTAAAGCTACAATAAAACAAGATAAACACAAGATACAGGAACATTTCAAACATTTCCCCTGAGCAGACAGATCAGTATCCGGGGCCGTACATGTGCCTGTCGATCTTCTTGGACTCCCTGTAGCGACGCAGCAGGCGGCGCAGGATTCGCATGCGGCGCATCCAGCAAAGCTTCTCGGGCATACGGGCGTTCGCCGTACCCTTCCTCTTACCTGCAGAGAGACGGACAGACAGAGGCGGCGTGGCACCACCGATCACCGGGGACGACGTTAAAGGCGGTACATGGTATGAGTATATGGGTATCGGCGCTCTCGGGTCACGTACCGATGCCCATGTGGCGACCCTTGCGGCGAGCCAGCGTGTTCTTGCGGCAGCGGGCGCGAGAGTGCACCGTGACGGGCTTCTTGATGATGAGACCATCTTTGACCAGTTTCCTGATGGCCTGACCTGCGACAAACACGTACAAACAAAAGCCGTTCAGCGTGACGTACGGGCTGAGCCGCGAAACCAGGTTACTGGCGAGAAGACGGCTTACGAGAGTTGGCGTTGGCGATCTCGTTGGTTTCGTTGGGATCGAGCCAGACTTTCTTTTTGCCACAGCGCAAGACGCTTGAGGCCAAGCGCTTCTGGAGCCTGAGCATGCTGCAACACACACACACACACACACACACACAGAGAGAGAAGTGTGAAGACATGGAAACCTCATGCAAAATAATATATACATATATGTTAAAGAAAAAAAAAACAGAGCACTGAGACTTGATCTGTCCTACAGCTTATAACTCCTATTTACTGTGTTTATTAGGAACACGTGACCCGGGCAGACGATATGATTGGTCCGCAGTATATTTATGCTAACTCTAATGTACAGCCAGGTAACCTAACATATACAACACGGACACATAACTAATTAAATCTTTTAATTTTAAGTGGATTTCTTTTACTTTTAACAAAAGGTTAAAGAAAGAAAGAGTCTGGTGTCTGTAGGTTAAAACTTTCCTGACGCGTCACTAAACCGGCTAAGCGTCAGGACCGCTAGCTAGCCTAACTAGCTAACCTAGAAGCTAGCGTGTCTGAGGAAATAAGCCGTCAACACGTCAGGTTTACACTTTAACCCTTCAGTTAAATCTAAATCCTTTCCATGAGACTATTTCCGACCCAAAAGAGCGAAAAAATTCACCTCAGAAATCAATCAGCTTCATCCGACAGGAATTAAATCAGCTACAACGCCGTAATGCTAACTAACGCTAGCAGCAGCGCGAGCCACGATACCACCCGAGGCCTGCGCGTGCGTGCGAGATCTATTTTTTGGGCCCTCGACGCCATTTCCAGTCAAATCTCTTAACCGCTTTGGTTCGAGTTCAATCCACAATACACAAAATATTCATATTTTACAACAACTTCTGAAGTGACGCGACGTTTTAAACCCATTTGTGAGTATTTTCAGCCGGAGCACGACGCTGCCTCTTACCTCATGGCTGCAGATCTTAGAGAGAAAGGAAGGAGCAAAGGCTCCGGAGCGTACCATTATAACCGACAGGCGCACTCTAGAAACCTGGAGCCAGACACGAAATGGGGTATAAATATCAAAAAGGGGATAAAGAATTGTTTTAGAATGCTGTGTTTTATACGAAAAAAGAATGAATGTGTCTTTATTTCGTATAATAAAACGTAATGTCGGTCAGTTTTAATAGTAAGGAATGGTCGCACCCCCGTACATTTGGTCACGGTGGTACGTTCCAGAAAAAAAAGAAAGTCTCGCGAGAGGACAGGATGAGAGGCGAGATCTCGCGTTCCAGCAGAGCGCCACTAAA